>QLTV01002982.1:273158-286637 GCA_003457575.1 Thermophis baileyi | reverse complement strand
AGACCCCAAAAACAGCGATCTGAAGCACCCCCAGGGCTTTCTCTAAGCTGGGAGGGGAAGGGGGGGAATGGGGGGGGAATTCAAACCGTCCAAAACGAAGCCGAATTCCTTCCTTCCTGCCTGAATGGAGACAGCGAATTTCCACTCGATGGAGCCACCTAGTGGCTCTTTCAGAATTGCTCAGATGATAGAATTGAATTTGGAAAATAAAAAGACCTAATTTTGGTGAATGTACTGAATTTAGGATGGGAGTCCAGTTACCAGCGTCCTTCTCCTGAAAGAACGAGTCAAATCTGGGGCTGCAGGAGGCGGACCCTAATCTAAATAAGAAAAAAATAGACTCAGTCCTGAAACCAGATTGGATGAGAACAACCCATCCTGAATGCTGGCTCCCCCCGGATGAGAAGAGGTGTATCAGGTAGGTCCAACGCCTATTCCCACCCCACTCTGGGGCCAGCCAGAGGTGATATTTTCCGGTTCTCCAAACTACCTAAAATTTCCGCTACCGGTTCTCCGAACTACTCAAAATTTCCGCTACCAGTTCTCCAGAACCTGTCAGAACCTGCTGGATTTCACCCATGGTCTGTAGTGCTCGGGGTGTTACATACTAAGAGCTATCAGTTCTGCAGAACATGTGACTAGAGGTGCGTTTAAGTTTACATCCTATTAATGCACACATGGAAAATCTGTGGTTTTTGTACATGCTTGACTTGCTGTGTTTTTCTGTAAACACTGCATTAATTTTGTATGTATTTCCTTTACCAATGAAAAGGTGCAGAAGTCCAGAAACAAGCAATTACGTGAAATGTTTCCAGATGGATTCAGTATTCATCATGCAGGAATGCTCCGGCAAGACAGAACTTTGGTGGAAAACTTGTTTTCTCGTGGTTACATAAAAGTCTTGGTTTGTACAGCTACATTAGCCTGGGGTGTCAATCTTCCAGCTCATGCAGTCATCATTAAGGTAAAAGCATATGCTCTGTCTATTTTGGCCATTAGACATCCATAAAGTGTCATGGAACATGATTTTTTTCACAGTTTGCAGACGAGGAGAAGAAAGATCTGCTGCTAATTATCTAGCAGTGTTTGGAGCAGTTGGTTGATAAACTGACACTCTCCTCTGGGAACCAAGTTGGATAGTAAAGATTTAAATATATCACAGGTTATAAAAGCATCACCTTAAGTACACTTTTGAAAGCCTGTTGTATTTGCCTAATTTTGGTCTCCAGCTCATCCAATGTATAATGATGTGTATTTATGTTAATTTTTATTAACTTTTTGTCAAACAGGGAACACAGATCTATGCTGCAAAAAGAGGATCCTTTGTTGACCTTGGAATTTTAGATGTCATGCAGATATTTGGCCGAGCTGGACGGCCCCAATTTGATAAATTTGGAGAAGGTGTCATTATTACAACACACGACAAACTCAGTCATTATCTGACTCTGCTGACTCAGCAGAATCCAATTGAAAGTCAGTTTCTTGAAAGCCTTGCTGACCACTTGAATGCAGAGGTATGTTTTATTAATCAATTCCACATTCTTAATATATATACAGGCCTTTAGAGAATAGTATAAATAAAATGGAGGAGGGAGGAGGAAAACAATGCTATTTATATTCAGATCTATAAATTGTAACTCTTTCGTAAACTGTTTTGCATGGATATGCTGTGACATTGGTAACATATTAAACAAGAAATATGATGCTTCAAAGGGTGGAGTATTTTAAAGAATGTGAGACAATATCTCAATATTGTTTCTGTGAAAGTATGTGTACTTCTAAAATCAAGAAATAATACAGATAGTATTCTGTGAATTGTACTGAATTGAGTATGTTATTCACCATATCTGGAGACCTGGCTCATCGTAATCTGTTGTGTTCTTTCTAAGAGTTTGCTTTTCAAGATCACATGATTTGAAAAGACAATCCTTTCCCTCATCTTTTTTTTTTTTTCAATCTGGAATGCAGAATGTGGACAAAATGTTTTTCTTGTCTTCTGAAATAAAATAAAGTTACCCCTGTTGGAATACCATTGCTTTTCCAGAAGTAAACGCCATAAATCATTTCCAATTTACTTAAGGTACATTTCTGGACAGTCCCTTGAACAAATGGATTGGCATAACCCAAGAGGAAAAAAAAATTTTTTTGTAATATTCCCTGGAATTTACTGTCCCTTCAAATCATTTTGTGGATTGCTAATTCTGAGTAAGACTTCACTGGTAGAAAAGAATTTGATTGGCATGAGAATGTCTACCCCAGAGACCCCAAATTTAGAAGTGCAGAACTCCCTATAGGAGTAATTAACACAGCTTTCCAGAAATGAAACAGAGGCAGTCTTCTGAAGAATGGGTCTAGTTGAATACTTAGGGGAGTGGTGCTTTCCCTGTGCCAGTGTATAAAAGAGCCGAGGTGGCGCAGTGGTTAGAGTGCAGCACTGCAGGCTACTTCAGCTGACTGCTAGCTGCAGTTCGGCAGTTCAAATCTCACCGGCTCAAAGTTGACTCAGCCTTCCATCCTTCCGAGGTCGGTAAAATGAGGACCCAGATTGTTGGGGGCAATATGCTGACACTCTAAACCGCTTAGAGAGGGCTGTAAAAGCACTATGAAGCGGTATATAAGTCTAAGTGCTATTGCTATTGCTATTTTGCAAACGGATTGTTTCAGTAGCTTTGCACAACCCATATTGACCCAGTATGGTATGGAGTAGGATAGAAATGGTACTAGTGTAAAGAAATAACTTGGCCCTAAATCTGAAACATTTGGGAATGAGGGAGAATTGGGAGCCAATTTGCAATTCCATCATCACATGTTATGTTTCAATTTGTTTGTGTATAATATAGGTGCCCAAAGATTTTAAAACCTAAGTTGCCAAAAGTACTGAAAAGTATTTTCAGAAGAAACATGTCTGATTCAATAACCTTCCACAGTGGAACAATAGAAACTATAAATTGTTTTGTGAATAAAACATTATTTCAGCATATTTCTTGCATACTTTTATCATGCAAGAAGAAATTCGTGTGGTTAATTTAGCAGATTCAATTTCACAGTTTGTGATTATGGGTGTTGCCTTACTTTGTTTTAAATGAGAATTAGAGAAATATGTTAACTGTATAAGAATTAGTATAGTTCTGAATACCAGTTGCTAGGAACAATCAATAGAAAGGACAAATTATATTTATATCCTGATGGTTGGATTTGTAAATGAATATGGTTGGCCATGGGAGGAAATAGAACAATAAAGTAGAGAGGGTTGCTGTTATGTCCATTTTCATTATGAACAGCATTGATATGGAGATTACTATTGAATAAAATCAATGAGGAGACAACTCATTCAATAGACCTCCTTTGGTCACCTTTTCTCTGTAGTTTTGCAATGTTGCATTGCACCAATCATTTTAATCACTTGTTTTTTCCCAGTGTTCCAGGAAAATAATGTGATTTTTAGAAGTAATAACAGAGAACTAAATGGAAAAGAAAGGCAGCTATGCTTGTTTTAAACTTCTCTTTTCATTTTGAATATAGATATGTATATGTCTGGATTAGAATGCTGCCCGCACGGAAGCAATTTGATTTCATTTCTTATTTCTATTTCTTTCTGTTTTATAGAAGAAAGGCTATGAAAACTAATTTTTCTTTGGCCTTCCCAAAATGCAATTTTGTTTTTTTGAAAAAGTTTAATTGTTTAAAAGATCTAGTGCGCAGTAAGCATAAAATTAATCTTCAGTGGTCAGGAACTATGCCAGTTCTGACAAACGAGGGTCAATGCTGAAGTGTGTTAATGATTTCAAATAAACTTATGTTAGTGAAAATTGCAATGCATCTCTGCTAGTGTTACTAAAAATGCTGATAAGCAAAAGCGTGAAACCCTGACAGGGCCATGAAACTATAATTTTTTATATACTTTGGAACACTGGACATGACTTTTCCTGCTGACATGATAAGGCATGAAAGATCGTTATTTGCTTGATTCCAGAAAATCAATTGTAAGTCAGGCGAATTACAAAAGTTTTTCATTTCCCTTGGTTGTAACGCTGTCATTTATCTCTTTCAGATCAGATCTTCATATAAATATCTTTCTTTTTTGCTTAACTAGCTTTTGCAATGATCTGAGAAAAAATGGTTTTGGAGTCTTCTTGGAGAATAGGTTTAACGTTATATTTTGTGTGCAATACTGCCTGAGAAAGAACAAATGAAACGTGCAATCAGCTTTCAATTTAAAAGCAATTAAAATTATGTTAATTGAATACAGTTCAGATGATCCTTCCATTTACCCACATTAATATTACAATTTGGTAGGAAAATGTTTGGAATGTTTCTAGAGTTTGCCTCTGAATTTTTTTGTAGAAGAAGGTTTGTGCAGCACTGATGCTCTCAGATATATATCCCTGCAAGAGATGTGCCATTCATACCATGAAATATTTCATCCATCTCTCTTTTTCCCATTGCAATTCCTTGTACCTTTGAAAATGCTGTTCTTGAATTTTTTTCATCACTGGTATTTAGCCAACACTCTAATGAGAAGAGAGGCATTACTTGAAACCGGTCTAATCATAGCAGAGTCCCAATTGTAAGTCAAGGACTATCTGTACAGCTTCTTTTAAGAATTGAGTATACAGACAAAAAAGCAGAAATTACCTTAAGTTGTAGGAAGATTGATTGACGTTAAACATTTATGTCTGAAATTCAAACCTGCAACAAAATAGTACAGTATTTAGCATTTATGTCCAAGATGGAACTTTTCCATGGCATTCTGTTTTCATTTATCATATTTTGCCCTTTCTAGATTTTTTGAAGTTTTCTCTTCTTTTGGTTTTCTTTACTCTAAGCTGTTTCTGTATTTATACAAATTGGATTTTTCCCAGCCAGCTAATAATTTTGTCATGGCATCTTTACGGCTCCATGTGAGCTACTATTTGGGATTTTGAGCTTGTTATTACAATGCACTATGATTCATTGCTGCAGTAAGCATTTAACCATAGTTATGGATTCTGTCTGTGATACCTGATCTTTAAACTAAAATAGATGCCCTTGTGGGACCATGCGCACAAATATTTTCTAAGGTGTGATTGTGGGCGTGTGTGGGTGCACGTTTACGCACGTACACACACACACAAATACTACTTCAGATGTAGTTACCTTAAAACAGTTTAACAGATAAAATGTTTAAATACTGCATCAGTGTGATGAGTGCATTAAAAGGATAGAAATAAAAGAAAAATATCCTTCCCATTTATCTAGAAAAGATCTACTGTATGTAGACAGATCGTTCAACAGGGATCTAAAAGACAAAACAATAGGTGCCTTACAGTTCTGAATAGCAGGAATTCCAAAAAGCAGGCCCCACTCTAGAGTACTTGCGGGTATAAAAATGTACCAGGAGTTGCAGAGAAGCTGTCTATCGTTTGCCTTGAATTGAAACTCTCATAACTCACCATTTGGAAATGCATTTTCTTTGTTGTGCCTAGGAAGACCACTTGCTCTGGAGTTAAGCCAGCATCTTGGGAAACTTAGTTTAGAATGAGACACAGAAAAGCATTGCCTTGATTAGACATGAATAGATTACTATGGTTCAGGCATACAAACGGCCTGGCAGGAATGGAGAATGTTACTCTGCGACTAATTCTGTCAGTCTCTGGGTAGGGAATCAGGACTGATACCTATATGCCTGAATCATCGTTTATCATAGGTAAAATAGGCATTAAATGATATAGAGGCAATGGATGGTAGGGTGGAAAGAAGCAATAGCTAGAAAACGTCTGTAGTGTTGCCTTGGTTTTCTTTACCTTTAATCCTGTTCAGTTTTCAGACATTGCCTGGACAATTCCCTGCAGTTTTCTTGGCAAGGTTTTTCAGAAGTGGTTTGCCTTTGCCTCCTTCTAGGGCTGACAGAAAGTGACTGGTCCAAGGTCTTTGTGCCTAAGTTGGCACTAGAACTCATGGTCTCTTGGTTCAAGCCTGATGCCTTAACCACTATACCAAACTGGCTCTCAGTGTTGCATTTATTATTTGAGGTAACACAGAGGCTGGATCCAACTCTCCTCTGTGACACCTAGGTCCAAAGATAATGATTTAAAAACAATAAATGCATAGATGATTGCTTAGCTAGGACATAAAATGTTAAAACAGCTAGTATGCATGTGTTGGAGAAAAGAAATGGCCATTCAGCATTCCAAAGCAAGCAATCTGGGAAAACTAAGAAGGATGATAGCACACTGGAGAAAAGAATTGATGTTGTATCAGTTTTTAAAAAAAATACTTTGCCTTCTGTGCAGGTTTCCCCCCCCCTCAAATATAAAAATTTTGACTGAAACCTTTGTATATACATAGTATATACTTACCGTATTTTTCAGAGTATAAGACTCACTTTGTCCCCCCCTAAAAGAGGGTGGAAATGTTGGTGGGTCTTATACACTGAATACAGCCATTTTTGGCCTCCCGAAGCCCCACCCAGCGCGAAAACGGGTGCGCAGAGGGTTTGGGAGGTCTGCAGAGTGCTCCTGGGGGCTGGGGGAGGGCAAACACTTTTTTTTTCTTACTTACTTCTTCGAAATCTTGGTGCGTCTTATACACCGGTGCGTCTTATAGTCTGAAAAATATGGTATCTTTGTAAAGGTTTCTTTCATTATAATGTTCTCTCAACTTAACTCGTGTTTTTCTTAACTATATACCTTTGCTGATACATACGTTTAAATTGTTCACATGTGGAAAATATTTGAATAAAGGCATATTTCAGTGTTTTAGATTTGTCAGTAAAATGACAAATATATGAAATATTAGACAGACATTATTTTTCTCTAGAGTTATTTCAGTAATTAACTGGCTATATTCTAGATTTTAGTTTTATATTGCATAACTTCCATTGAATGTTATCATTTGAAATGTCTTTTCTCCCATTCGGACTCTATTGTTTATTTGTAAAGAGGTTAAAAAATAATCACTGAGGTATAGAGTAAATTAAATTAACTTTGCAAAAAGAAAAAAAAACAAAGAAGAAAAACTCTTTGGGACAGATTTTACTGTCTCTGTCTGAGTTTTTTGTGTATGGATAAACCAAACAGGTGACTGTATATGTTTTGTTGCTGAAGGGGGTAAATGGCATCATCTGTTTTGAATACATTTTCTTTATTTACAAGTTATTATACTGGAAGCTATGATTCAGCACTATCTGAAGAACTCAAGTTTCTCACTACACCTTTAGGTGCTCAGCTGATTTGATGGCTTAATTGAGTTTCTCGAGGAAATATGCAAAAGGAATAAAAGTCCACATTATTTTGCCATTTATAAAAAATCTGGTGCATTAAGTCTCCCAAAGGCTGATTTTCAAAGTTTCAAAAATCATGCAACCGGGGCAGTTGTTTATAAATCAGAGAAATATGCAAGTTCCCTGCTCAAGGAACAACCTATCTAGAATCTCTAGATATACTTGCAGTAAAGCCTGTCCATTTGGTTTGCAATAGACTTATTTGCAGTCATATGTGTTTGTAATTTTCTGAGGGGATAACAAAAAGTATCTTTCAGGCTGAGCTCAACTTTTAGCAACTTCATAGACAATACAGTTATTTTGGGCAACATTATGGGTTTGCCATTGCCTTCTTTTGTCTTTCAATTCCTTATTGTACACTAATTGGTTTCAGTTTAATACTGCTTTTTCTTACAATACTTACGGTAAATTCTTAAAATCTCACATTGAAATGAACACCAGGTGGCAGCAAATATTCAGAAGTAATTTTTGCTGAGAGTTGTTCAGCATTGAGTGAACTGTAATAGTAGTATTGCATTGTCTTATCACATCTGAATCTAAGCCACTATTCCCTGCAGGCATTTTGTTTGCATACATATACATCTTAAAGTGTTGAACAGGTAGACAAGTGCATGAATAATGAGAAGAAATTTAACAATCTGTAATATATTAGCCAACTTATGTTTTCTCTTTTTTATATATATAAATGAGCTGCACTCATTTTGTATAGATGTATGCTATGTAGCTTCGGGTATCAAACTTATATTTGACTTTTAATTTCCTTGATAATAAAGTAATGCAATTTGCTTCATATCAGCTGGGTGACTTTTGGCCATTTACTCTCTCTCAGCCCAACACACCACACAGGGCTATTGTGAATAAAATAGGAGGAGGAAGGAATATTAGATATGTTCACTGGCTTGAGTTATTCATAAAGTAAGAAAGGCAGAATAAAAATCTCATACATACATACATAAATACATACATACATGGAATTGCTTTCTCTAATGATAGTAGGATAATTTTCTGGTGTGTGATGGTTCTAATTTAACAATTTCATGTCATCCTTATAAAATACATAGGAAACTAGAGTCAAGGTACATGGCTGACACAAGTAAATATGAAAAGAAGACTAAAAAAGAATTAATTTGTCACCTTTGGGACAAAGGGAAGTACTATTGACATATGGCACAGTTCCATTCTACAGTACTGTGAGGATTCTTGGTGCAAGACTATTAAATTTAGTTAACTTGCTGGATGGCATTTCTAAGCAATGAAGATTGATTCAGGGATTCTAAATGCACTTATCTAGTAAATGTCAGAGAAATTAAAAAAAAATAAGTTGTGTTTAAATGTAAATTTCAAAGTAGAGTCCATTTGTTTATATGTTAAAGTCTGTTTGTTCAAGACTCTTATTGTTGTTGTTTTTTATTGAAATCCTTTTCACCCTCTGATTCACCATTTGTTCTTGCAGAGCAAGTTTCTTAAGTCCAAATTGACACCTGGGCATGTCCTGGATATGTCCATATAGTTTTTTGGTAACAATTTAGAACTTATCTTTTGTTTATTAACTAATTTACTCACTTACCAATTGTAAGCACAGTGGCGCAGTGGTTAGAGTGCAGCACTGCAGGCTACTTCAGCTGACTGCTAGCTGCAGTTCGGCAGTTCATATCTCACCAGCTCAAGGTTGACTCAGCCTTCCATCCTTCCGAGGTGGGTAAAATGAGGAGCCAGATTGTTGGGGGCAATATGCTGACTCTGTAAACCGCTTAGAGAGGGCTGTAAAGCACTATGAAGCGGTATATAAGTCTAAGTGCTATTGCTATTGCTAATTGAGCCCTGGTCTTTCTCTTGGCTTTGATATGTTCTGCCCATCTTCTATCCAGGTAATAACCTGGCTCAATTCTGATTAGCTTTCTGAAGTCAGCTAAGGTTAGCTAAATACTGTGGGAGAAGAGGGAACTCTTGCTGGAGCAAATTTTAAAAATGCAGGAAGATCTGTATAATTAGCAATGGCAGTTACACCTTCTCTTCCTTTCAGGAAGTTTTGTCAGCTGCAAAGAATCATTAAAGTCTATTCTTGAAATTTTGAAAAATAATTTGCATTTACTGTTCTTTTTAACTGTGATTCTGCCCGAACTCATTGATCTTACTTTCCACAATTAAATGCATATATAGAATTGTAGATGTTCCAGTGTTGAGGGCTGGGGGAATTGATTATGTGGGATCAATTCATTGTCAATGCTAAGCAACCACATTATAGCACAAGATTATCAAAGAGGAAGTGTAGGCATTTAGCTTTTTTGGGGGTCCTAACTAATTCTATCCTTTGTGTGATATTCCAGCAAGTCAGCTTTCAAATTCAGCTATATTATACTTTATCAAATATGTCAGTTACCTTGGATAGATGGCAGTTGCTTATTTAAGCAACTGGCCTGCCTGCCTGCCTGCCTATCTTCCTTCCTTCCTCCCTTCGAAAAATCCTCTCAGAATGTTATTTGATGTGAAAGAATCCATGAAATAAAACTGGCTTTATTTATAAAATAGATAGTTAAAATTTTGCCCAATATACATAATTCAGGTGTTCAGGATAGTTGAGCTTATATATTCCATTATAGTAATTACAAAAGGAAAATCTGATTTCTGAAGTAAATATAAAGTGACAATCTGAAAAGTGCTTTGCTTTTGCGTATTAGACAAATATAACCAAATCTTCAGCAGAAAACTGATGATAGAAGGCTTCTCAGACAAGCAGCAAACAAGGGAATGAAATATACATGTTCCCCCTACTCAGTCCAACGTCACATAATTGTCCTCCCTTTCCATATTTTACTTACATTTTACTCTTTATCTCAAAAAAATAAATGGTGGTCTTAAGGAATATATTTTGTTCTAAAAGTACATTTCAACCACTTCATTGGTAAGTTTTCAATCTTTCGCTATAATACTCCTCTGGAATATTCAGTTCTGCTCATATAAAACTTGGAACATTATAAACCCTATTTGTAAACCCTATTTATAAACCATTTTAACCTTTTAACATGAAAATTTGTTTTTATTTTTCCCCACTTGCAGATTGCTCTTGGAACAGTGACAAATGTTGAGGAAGCAGTAAAGTGGATAAGTTACACTTACCTTTATGTACGGATGAGAGCAAACCCATTAGTATATGGCATCAGTCACAAAGCTTATCAGGTAGAAAATGTGCAGAAAACCTAACTTGCTTTCTGGTTCTGTAATCCTTTCCTGATGGGAGATTAAATATTTGCCCTTGTTGGTTTTCCTGAGATCAGCAACTCACTCCTATATGTTTTGAAAATGTTCAGCGTGAAACATGGAAAAGAGCATCCTTAGTTATTTTCTGCAGCATCGTGGTAGGTGAAGTTTTCAACAGTTAGACTAAATATGTGGAACATGATCAAATTACTCACATTTGTATATCCTATGTGCATTTTTTGTTTATCAGTCTCTGCCAGCTTTTTAGTGTTAAATGTCAGGTTTACATAAAAATGAAATATAAATGTCACAGCCATTATAGTCTGTCATCAAATATAATTAGAATAGGTATTCACACATGCACAGTGTTCAGTTAGTAAAGACTAAAGGAAATACTCATACAGTTCTAAATATGAAAGGTTTACCATGTAGGCCCTGCTGAAAATAACACTACTTTGCATTATGAAGAGAGATACCCCCTTTCATTTCAGAATGACCAGGCACAGAAAGAAAAAGAATATTAGTTATATAATCTAAAGTTTTGGTATTAGGTTTAGACACGGATCTTGCAATTGTGTCATATTGTAACTAGAAAATTAATGGAGACAGGGCCTTCCCATCTGTGCCAGAAATAAATAGCAAATAAAAATTCTCCTCATCACCATTTCACAAGGATGGATTTACTCTTAAAGATAAAACCTAAAATGTAATATCTTTTGGAACAACAGTATTAGTTATAATCATCTATAATTATATCCATTTTTTTCTTAATTTACCTTGAGGATTTCCTGTCTCCTTTTGGGCTCCAAAAGATAGGGTATTCTAAACCAGCGGTCACCAACAGGTGGTCCGCGGACCACTGGTGGTCCGCGAGAAAATTTTGGTGGTCTGCAGAAAAATTATTTGCATTTTTTATATTGAACTAAATACTATTTATCTTTTTAAAAAATCCATATTGGTAGTCCGTGGAATTTAAAATTATGAATTTAGTAGTCTCTGAGGTCCGAAAGATTGGCGACCCCTGTTCTAAACATTACGTCATCATAAAAGGATTAGATTAACTTAATAAATATTTTAATTCTAAGTATTCTCAATCAATAGTTTATCTTTATTAATTCCACAATAAAATCCACTAAAATATACCCATCGCTATGTGTTTTGCTGGAGGAGAGGAAAAAATAAGACAAGATCATATTTACCTTCTGTCTTATACATCTGTCCATCCATCCTTAACATGCAATTCCTGACTGTATTTCAGATGGATCCAAGTTTAGAGAAGCACAGAGAACAGTTGGTGATTGAAGTTGGCCGAAAACTGGATAAAGCCCGGATGATTCGGTTTGAAGAGAGAACTGAATTTTTTTCTTCAACTGATTTAGGCAGAATTGCAAGCCACTACTACATTAAATATAACACAATTGAGGTAATCTTCCCTATAATTTGCTATATTATGAAGCAAAAGCATGGCATTATATTTAACAACCTTGTTATCTTTCTTTAGGGAGTAATTTGTAACCCTGGGTCTAAAACAGCAGTGTGGAGATAATAATTGCAGATCTACATTATAGTTAACATTTTGTAATAAAAGAGGATTCTAAAATCACAAGAATGATTTCATAAAATAACATATAGGAAGTGTTTTTATTCATAAAAGGTCTATTAGCATGTTTACCTACATAGGAGAATGCACAAACCTTGGAAATTGCATTGTACTTCTAAAAAGTGAGGGCCTTTATTTTTCTGAATTTCAAAGAGATTCTATGAGTGAATCTTATTCAATTTTTGTTTTATTTTTCAATGGACTTTATATCAGTTCATTTTTGCCCTGGTAATTAATCAATTTGCATTTCAATATGGGTAGCTTAAATTTATTTTTAATATCAATATGTTGGCTGTTATTTTTTCTTGATAAAAACCCTCTGGAAATCTGTGGCATAGCAGAGTTCAGTCTGACATTTTAAATTACAGCATATGAAATTTGTTTTCAAAGTTAAAGAGAGTGTGTGTGTGTGTTTTCTAATGGAAATTGCCATTTGTTGTGCAATTTGTTCCTATCTTTATTCAGTGTCTAGTGGGTAGATGGGAGTGTATTTGTAAATAATGCTTTAAACAGCAGACTGATGTTTCTTGGTTTTGCAGACTTTCAATGAACTCTTTGATGCTCATAAAACAGAAGGTGACATTCTTGCTATTGTGTCTAAAGCCGAAGAATTTGAACAAATCAAGGTTAGAATGTTTCACACTTCTTTTTTTAAAAAAAACTGCTGTTGTGAGTGCCCTGAAAGAACCTTATATAATGTGTCCAGAAGTGTTTTAGTCAGTTTTTTAAAAACAAAACAAAAATCTGAATCAGAGTATGTTTGTATGCAATATTATTCTAATGAATATGTTATCTCAGTGGTGATCTTACTTTTCTGCAACTTCTTCAGCTGCTTTTTCCTTTTTCTCAGTCACTAATCAGGTCAGGCAGAGCCATAAAAACCCTGCTTCTCAGTTTTATAGAACAATCACTTGTAAAGCAAATATAGCTTTGGTACTACTATTAAACTTGCTTGAAGGCGGAATGTTTTTATTTTATTTTCAGTCGGAATCTCTGTTTTCAGCAAAATGTGATTTCCTGAAATGGTTACATTTCTGAATTAAGCCCATCTATGCATTTATACACATGGGGGATCTATGTATCTTGGGGACAGTAATTTAGCACTGAATTAAACCAGCTACGTGTGTGTGTGTGTGCGTGTGTGTGTGCGTGTGTCATTCTCATAAAATATATAGAGGGATGTTCATGACATTATAATGAATACCAGAGTTTGTATTAGGAGAGGCTCCAGAAGATTGAACGTTAAATAAAAATAAATACATAAAAAATGATAAGACACAGTTGCATCAACCAGAGGAGGAAAAATTATACTTATTTTTCTGAAATTTTGGTTGAGAGAGCAGCAAAAACCAAAGACCATCTACTGGGCATATTTAATTGGTAAGGGTTTGGCAGCATGCCTGGCACACAGGCATATATA
>QLTV01002982.1:255152-272656 GCA_003457575.1 Thermophis baileyi | reverse complement strand
TATATATATATATATATAAACATATCATATCAATATTCACTGGATTTGTGACTGTGCTGTGTACTAATTCTTGCATGAATAATAGTTAATATTGCCAAAACAAAAATATTGCTCTAGTTCTAATCAGCAGAATCTATATTTAAACATACTCTGTTACTCCTTGCTAGTTTACGACAAAGCTGGGATAAATTTTTAAGGACAAATTTAGTGACAAGCCACAAAATAAAACCAGTTGCAACTTGAAACTCTCAAAGCAACACACTTGAACATTATCACATTTTGTTCCAAATCTGGAAATATCAAAAGGGCCATTTCAAAGTAGATTTTTATTTTTATGCACCAAATATTTTACCTAGAGAAAGTTTTTATACCAGTATCTGTGTTAGATTTGGTTTTAATTCACTAAAATTTTGATTAAATTGTATCGATAATTGGTATATCCCAGAGTATATTTTAAAAAAGTGCCTTCTAACAGTATTTTAAGAATGAAAGAATGTGGTAGGGGATCCTTTGCTTTGATTTACTAAGATGTGTTTGGGATTTCATTGACTAGTTTTTCTTGGTTTAGAATTAACAACCACTGCAACTTCCCAAATCTGTTTTGAAATTGGATACATGGTCTGACCAGTAGGCAATGAGATTCTCCTTTCTAATAAGCAAAATTGACATGATAGAAGAACAGAATAGCTGCCTCTGATCAAGCCATTGATTGGCCTGATAGACCATTGATTTTTTTTTATACCAGAGCTAACAACATGTGCCAACATACAAAATGCAATCATTCAGTTGTTAACAAAATTAAGTCTCTTTTAAGATGAAAGATGGGGAGTGAAAAAAAACCAATGCTGACAATTATTTATTGTGAGTTTCCTTCTTAGCTTTCATATTGCATAAATGGTCAGTGTTTGAGGGAAATGGCCTCCAGGTGATCCACGTCAAGTGCGAACATGCGCCTTCTTTAAACAAGTTTTAGGCTAAGAACATTTCACAAAATCAAAGAATATGTAAATTCACCTCTGCTTTGCAAGTAAGAATGAGAAATTGGAATACTATGCATAATTCAAAGTGTAGATTTGAATACATCTTTAGTTATATTAAATCTTAATCTTATTAACAGTGAAAGCCTTAATATCATGAATCATAGTACTTCAGAGTTTTAAGCTAAAAACATAATATGCCCCATGCAAACTGTATAATTTTAATGAATGCATTTAAAGTTCATTCAAGTTTGCCCTAATCCAAAAAGACTAGAGGTCAGATAAAAAGGGAAATCTTATCAGGTGAAGCATGGCATGGTCAAAATATTTAATTTGTGAGGTACATTTCTATCTGTCAATGGCAATCTTAATAAAAGGTGACGCATAATGAAATATAATTGTGTTGTTATTAAGATTGTTTCAATTAGGCTCCATTAAGTACAATGCTGGGAGACTTGTTTTTCAGAAACTCTAGAATGTTTTAAAACACATTTATTGAGAGATAATTGACATTTAATTTGCATGTGGAAGATTTAACAAGTTGCACCAGCCTTTTCAAAGTCCATTAATTTGTATTTCAGGTGAGAGAAGAAGAAATAGAAGAGCTGGAAGCCTTGCTGAGCAATTTCTGTGAACTTGCTGCACCTGGTGGTGTGGAGAACAGTTACGGGAAAATAAATATCCTTCTGCAAACATACGTTAGCCGAGGAGAGATGGATAGCTTTTCCCTAATTTCAGATTCTGCTTATGTTGCACAGGTAAAATTTAGTTCTTCCTCCTACCAATGACTTACCTAAGATACATAGAAAGGCAAAAGTCTGTGTGTTTATGTCCACATTTAGTTGTCAAGCAATTTAGAACTGGAAGTTGGGAGTAGTATTTTCGTTTTTAAAAGCTACAGCTTTCCAACATAGGATCTTTTTCACACCGACTTTGCATCCCAAGGTACTTGTCTGTCTCTACTGAAATCCATAAGTGCTGCAAAGGGCTATAGAGTATGTTCCCTTAATTCAGCAATCTTGCTGATCCTGAATATTATTATATAGAAGTAAGGATTATAGAATATACCCAACAATTATTTCAGTGGCTACTCAGATTATTTTTATTATTATTGTTTTGGAGTCCTCTTTCTGTTTCAAAGTGATATATAAAGATAAAAAAGGCACTAATGAACAAATGCAAACCAAATTATTGTATATACTGGCAAAAGAAAAAAGAATTCTCTGGTGCCAGCTAGCATCTGAAAATGTCATGCAGAACAAAGTTGTGTGGGAAAATGTGAAACTCCCAATTATATCTTTCTGTTGGAATTTTCACAATGTGAGTTCCATAACAGAGAAGGTCCCGAATGCCAGCTATCATTGGCATTCTGACTATCTGATTCGAGCCAGTGAACATGGCTTGACAAGAAGCAATGGGTGGAAACTAGTCAAGGAGAGAAGCAACCTAGAACTAAGGAGAAATTTCCTGACAGAACAATTAATCAGTGGAACAACTTGCCTCCAGAAGTTGTGAATGCTCCAACATTGGAAGTTTTTAAGAAGATGTTGGATAACCATTTGTCTGAAGTGGAGTAGGGTTTCCTGCCTGAGCAGGGGGTTGGACTAGAAGACCTCCAAGGTCCCTTCCAATTCTGTTATTCTATTCTATTCTATTCTATTCTATTCTATTCTATTCTATTCTAACATAATAATGGCAAAGGAATAGACGTGATATAATGTGCTACCATTGTTTTATTTGACAGAATGCTGCACGTATTGTTCGAGCTCTTTTTGAAATATCCCTTCGTAAGCGATGGCCGGCAATGACATACCGACTGCTAAATCTCAGCAAGGTTATCGACAAGCGACTGTGGGGTTGGGTCAGCCCTTTGCGGCAGTTCACTGTCCTGCCGCCACCAGTCCTTACCAAGCTGGAACAGAAGAATCTCACCATTGATAAGTTGAAGGACATGAGGAAAGATGAAATAGGTAAGATGCCAAAGGAAAATGAATGCGTCTTAATATTTAATACTCTGAGGGGTCCTTGGTGCTCTCTGAGCTTGCTTGTTTTCTTGCAGACGTTTCTTTACCCTAACTAGGTAACATCATCAGTGCTAGTAAGGAGTGCTGCTTGCTGTCAGTTTATATTCTGGTGTCTTGCCTGTCTGTGTGGGTGGGGGCGGTCTTAGGGATTCTTTGGTTGGGCTGTTTATTAATGGCTCTTTGGCAGTTTCTTGATTGGGGTGTTGCTTACTTGTTTGTTGGTCTGAAGTAGACCTTGGAGTTAATCTATGCTGATCTGAGTGCTGATCAGCCCCATCCAGAGATACCAGGAACTGTGATATTTTTCCTGCAGCCCTGTCTATGTATGTGGACCTTCACAAAACATTAGTTTATTTCAGTGCTGCCCATTTTAGTTATAAAATTCCCTGTTTTATCTGAGCTCAGAATAAAAGCTTTTGGCACAAAACTACAGATCTATTTATACCCTTCATATCTTCCTTTTCTTTTATAACCTACTAGGGCACCCTAGCTGAATCCTTTTCTTGCAAGTACGGTGACTAAGATCTGCATGACACTTCAGATAATTGCCAATAGTAGAGAGTCGTGGGATTTAGAGGGACCTGTGGTTTTTGTTTCCGGTCTGATGGCCTCCTTGCCAGGGCCTGGAATCCTCATGGTGTACATCTGCTCCTCTTTTTAGGAGTTCTGTTACAAAACTGGCTCTTTTTCCCAGGGACTAAGAAGAAAGTAGCAATTCTATATCTCAACATTTTTCAATATATCCTTGCCTGGGATGTTTTTTAGTCAGACTTAATTTACTAGCAACGCCCCTCAGAAATTTTCTATTTCGGGTATGTGACATAACGTATCTTGGAATTCTAAGGATTCAATGAAAGCCTCCTGCTTTCAGTAAGGTCCAATTTTATATTTAGGAAAATACATAATGGATTTTATGTCCAAGGTCAGTATTTCTAAGTAAAAGAAGACTGGTATTAATCAAAATTGTTAGGAGGTATTTAATCAGTGACTTATAGTTTAAAAATCATTTTCTGAGCTACAAATAAAAATTTAAGTTAAATATTACTTTGTTTATATCAAGTGTCAAGATCTGCTTGTACAGCGAGAATGCTCCTTGATTTGCTTCCCCATGTCGGGGAAGGCTAGTCAGGGTAACAGTCAGATAAAGCCTTGAAACCAGAGGTGGGTTCCTCCCAGTTCGGACCGGTTCACCCAAACTGGTAGCTACCCGCTGGTGACATCACGATGATGTCACTGATCCGGTTCGGTCGGTGCCGGTCCGTGGGCGCCGGCATCTTTTTTTTAAAAAAAATTTTTTTCTTCTGCGCATGCGCAGAAGCCGAGTTTCCGGCACTGCGCATGCGTCACCATCTTGTTTTTGGCTTTATTTATTTATTTATTTATTTATTTATTTATTTATTTAAATTTGCACTGCGCATGCGCACGCGCCCACGAGGCGCATGCCCATGAGGCACGGCCACGCTGCGCGGGAGGAAGCGAACCGGCAGCGAGGTAAGTTAGAACCCACCCCTGCTTGAAACTATGAAAGACAAGCAATAAAGTACCTTTGCTTTAGATATTTATAAACATTATTTTGTTTCAAATTTCATATTATTTTGCAGGTCATATGCTCCATCATGTAAATATTGGATTAAAGGTCAAACAGTGCGTCCAGCAAATTCCCTCTATCTCAGTGGAAGCCACCATCCAGCCAATTACTCGTACTGTACTGAGAGTTAGGTTAAATATCACCCCTGATTTCAAGTGGAATGATCAGGTACCGTAAGAATACCTAGAATATAAAAGTCTACAGGACATGTTAAGAATGTAAGCTCATCTAGATGTAACTTACAGGATATATAATAATAGGGCTGGAAGGGATTTTGGAGGCACTGCTGTTTCTCCTTACCTCTTTAAAACCTTCAGTTATGTTCTAAGTAAATAATAGAATATGTTTCTTAACTTTACTATAACTCAGCAGCTTCAGTAAGCTTGGAAGTACAATGGAAATTATCGTTCCCATACTGCCTGTCTTCAGCTATGCATATTAGTTTATTCTACTCCACTTATAACCTTTGTACAAGAAAAGAAAAGATGAGAAGAAAAGAAAAAAGAAAAAAAAGAAGAGCAGAGAAGAAAAGAAAAGAAAAAAGAAGAGAAAAGAAAAAGAAAAGAAAAGGTGTATCTCTCACCTTCTCCATCTTCAGATTTACTCTTTCACTTAAGTTTATAAATAGGACTAGATTGTTGCCAGTTACCATACGTGCATTTTAAACAGTCTTGTGAAACAATCTGAACTTAAGTTTCATAATTTGTTGTCTGAATTCCATGTAGTTCAGCTTTTATAATTGTATAAGAAAATGAACCTATTAGTCCTCTTGTGGGTGAGGGCATGTAAGTAGAAAGCAGACCCCTTGCTTCCTATATTATAAGTGCTCAAATGTACCTCATGGTGCTATGGTCAGTAAACTGTCTCATTTATCAAAATGATTTGTTCACAGGTTTAGTATACATATTCCTCAGCATTGGGATATTTTATTATTGACATGGTTGATTGTTGATTGTTTTTGTCATTTTAACTAGCCTCACATAGGTCAGGAATGTCAGTCTCATCAGTTAGATGAATGGGTTGCCATATGAGCCTAGTGAAATAAATAAATAAATAAAATGAGGAAAATTTTAAGAGAACACATATATAATAACATTGTTTATTTACTTTGCCTCATAGGTGCATGGAACAGGTGGAGAGCCCTGGTGGATTTGGGTGGAAGATCCCACCAATGATCACATTTATCATTCAGAATATTTTATTATTCAAAAAAAGCAGGTAAATCTATGCTGTATAACAGCATAGAACACATATGTTATGAGCTGGTTTCCTAAACATTCTTATATTTCATATTTATTTTTATTTATTTATTTACAGTGTTTTGAAAAAATAGAAAAGAAACAACCCCACATGTACTATATCACACTAAAATACTAATTAAGATTTTTTTAAAAAAAAATATACCTTATATATTTTATACTTATTAATAGTTGCTGGTTTACAAATTATTATACGAGTATAACATGATTGTACACATTATTATTGTAAAATATCAAAAAATATTCACCATAGTAATATACATTGCTGCATCCTGGCAGGAATAGCCAACACTTCAGAAGATAGGCCCTATCTAATAAATTAAAATTCAATAGTGAAAAAAGTAAGGTTCTACATTTAGGCAAGAAGAACCAAATGCACAGGTGTAGTATAGGTGGTACCTGGCTCAATAGTAGTAATTGTGAGGGATCTTGGAGTCCTAGTGGATAATCATTTAAATATGAGCCAGCAGTGTGCTGTAGCTGCCAAAAAAGCCAATGCAATGCAGTCCTAGGCTGCAGAGGGATAGAATTAAGATCACGTGAAGTGTTAATACCACTTTATAATGCCTTGGTAAGACCACACTTGGAATACTGCATCCAGTTTTGGTCGCCACAATGTAAAAAAAGATGTTGAGACTCCAGAAAGAGTGCAAAGAAGAACAACAAAGATGTTTAGGGGACTGGAAGCTAAAATATATAAAGAATGGTTGCTGGAATTGGGTATGTCTAATTTAATTAAAAGAAGGACTGGGGTGACATGATAGCAATGTTCGAATATCTAGGGATTGCCACAAAGAAGAGGGAGTCAACCTATTCTCCAAAGCACCCGAAAGCAGGATAAGAAGCAATGGGTGGAAACTAATCAAGGAGAGAAGCAATCTAGAACTAAGGAGAAATTTCCTGACAGAACAATTAATCAGTGGAACAACTTGCCTCCAGAAGTTGTGGGTGCTCCAACATTGGAAGTTTTTAAGAAGAGATTGGATAACCATTTGTCTGAAATAGTATAGGACTTCCTGCCTGAGTAGGGTGTTGGACTAGAAGACCTCCAGGGTCCCTTCCAACTCTGTTATTCTGTTATCTTTTGATTAGTAAAAATATTGCTTTTCCAAAACAGATCACACTTTTCTGACAACTATTTCTTGACTTATGGAACAACATCACATTTCCAACTTCTCAGTGTGATCCTTTTACTACCACCCCCCTGCCCAGTACATCCCTACATCCTGTTAAGCACTCAGATTACATAGCTTTGGTATATAGCTTAACATTACTGCAACATATTTAACATTTAAAGATTTTCCTATAAATCTGGTTATATCCATTGTTACACTATCCTGAAAAGATACCACATTATCACATAATCATATACTGTATGTGAGTAAACCCTTTAAAACTTTTACACCTCCAACATAGAAAAGTTGATGTCCATCCTTTCAGATACAGTATTTGGGAAGTCCAGTGTACCTAAATACAATGCTTAATGAATCAGCTTAAATCTCAGATCTATTGATACCATTTTAACATTTGAAAGGACATGAATCCATTGTTGGGGCTTTATTAGAGATTCCAGTTCTTGTCCATGTTTGAATTATCCCAGAAATATCTACTATAAAAATTAATGAGCTTCTGATAGATATATAATAGATTTTAATTTTGTCATGACTTAAAGTATGAGACCAACTCAGGTCTTTGAAGCACCCAAAGCGTCTAGCTCTTATTGATCCATTAGAACAGGGGGCCCCCAACCTCCATGGCGTGGCCCAGTCGGCCATTTGGAACCGCTCGCACTCACATGTGAAGTTCCATTTGTACAAGCGGAGGATACGTGCACCCACTGCTTGTGCAAATGGAGCTGCTTGTGCACGTGCCTGCCACTCACACAGAACCATTCCTTCTTCCACCCCCACCAGGCTGTCAAGCCAGAAAGATTAGGAGCTGCTACATTAGAAAATGCCTAAGTTGAAGATACTGCCACTCTTATGAATTAGGAAGACCAAATTCAATTTGGTCAATCTTTAAGACAATCATACATAACAGTTGATTCAAAGCCATGACTCATCTTCCGCCCAAATTTTCCACCAATTTTTAAAGTAGAAGTTTTCCACAGAGTTAAGTATTTGAGTCTCATTATCAAAACTGAGGCTCCTTTTTTCCTTACCTGTGTTTCATTTCGTTATTTGTGTACATCTATATAATAAAATAGACTATCATGTTAACCACTTTAGGAGAAAATAATTGTTCATTTTTTTCAACCTTAGGTCATTGCAAAGGAAACTCAACTGTTAGTATTTACAATCCCAATTTTTGAACCGTTGCCCTCTCAATACTATATCCGGGCTGTCTCTGACCGATGGCTAGGAGCTGAGGCTGTGTGCATTATTAATTTCCAACATCTGATTCTGCCAGAGAGACATCCACCTCATACAGGTAACATTGTATTGAGAACTGCATTCCTGCATAATTATATAGAATTTATTTCTTGAATTGTTTACAAATATTAAATATTGGAGTGTTTCGGGGGGGGGGTTTCTTCTACTTGTTGTAGTTTAGATTTTCATTGATTCTCCACAGCAGTGAGATCTATCATGGATGAATGTACCGTATTTTTCAGAGTATAAGACGCACTTTTTCCCCCACTAAGGGTGGAAATGTTGGTGCGTCTTATACACCGAATACAGCCATTTTTGGCCTCCCGAAACCCCGCCCTGTGCATCCCATTTTTGCCAAAAACAGGCCCGTTTTTTGCAAAAATGGGGCGCGCAGAGGGTTTGGGAGGCCTGCAGAGTGCTCCTGGGAGCTGGGGAGGGCAAAAACGTGACGCGTGGGGGGGTTGGGAGACAAAAAATGGAGCCTTTTTTTGCAAAAACAGGGGCGTTTTTTCCCTCCCCAGCCCCCAGGAGCACTCTGCAGGCCTCCCAAAGCCTCTGCGCACGCCATTTTTGTGAAAAACGGGCCCGTTTTTCGCCTCCCCTGCGCATCCCGTTTTCGCGATGGGGTGCACAGAGGGTTTGGGAGGCCTGCAGAGTGCTCCTGGGGGCCGGGGAGGCCAAAAACTTTTTTTTCCTGTTTACCTCTTAGAAATCTTGGTGCGTCTTATGCTCCGGTTCGTCTTATAGTCCGAAAAATATGGTATGTATGTACTAATTTATACATAACTTATAAATCTGACCAATTGCTCAAGCTGACTAACTCAATGTGATTTTAAAAAAAAATGGGGGGCAGCATCTCTTAAGCTTGTTGTATTGACTCATACCTCACAGCATTTTTCTGAAATAACTCTTACGTGCTCATTGATTTTGTACCACAAATGGGAAAAGGGTGAGGCTGGTATTTTTTAATAGCTATATTTTCTCTGTTTCCTTAATGATGCCTTAAAGTAAGAATTTACTATACATTGTACCATTTTTCTACAGCCTCTAGTTTACATAGAAACAGGTGGTGCACGGCCTTTTTGCATAAAAAACAGTGGCACGTGAACTTGTTCACCAAAGACCTTTTTACCAGTATGCCTATTGTTATGTGACCTCTATTATTGTTAAGCCTAGCTCATTTGCAATTCAGCTTAGAGAATGCTTTCAGAAATATTCATCTCATGTGATATATGCGGGGTTCTTTTTAAGCATGTATAAATTCATATGTGTGTCTGCTGTGTTTGGCATTGTTGCTCTGTATCTAATCTGTCTGGCTAAACATGTGTACCTATTTATCTAATTGACTGATCAATGAGTACTATTCAAAAGAAGCAAAAAGATATTTACACATCAGCAAATAGGAGACTTTGAGGATTTATGGTAATTGACTGCCATTCCCATCTGGTTCCTCTGAAACAATGAAGTGTAGAGAGGTCCTGCTAGACAAAGATAAAGAAAAAGGCCTTTCCCCCTCCCACCCCACTCTGACAGATCCCAAGAAATCACAGCATTAGCAGGGGATGATGAAAGAGTTCTAAAGTATCTATGAAAAGTATGTTAAGAATATCAAGGCTTGAAGCCTCCACAAATTTTATGGCTCTCCAGCCATACCTTACTGCGAAGCATCCTGAAAGGGGTACTGAAATCTTGAGCCAAACCAAACTTCAAAGAAAGCATCTGTGTAACAGAATTGTCGCAGTTCTCCGCTAATTTAATAAGAGTCAGGCTCTATACATGCTCCAACCTCTGTATGCCAAACTTCTCAAGTGTTTGACGAAGAGACACCTCCAAACATAATACTGGAAAAATACTTTTTTAAAAATTTTTTAGTTACTATTAGAAACTTAATACAAAGATGTAGGCGTGTATGGTTCTAGTTGAATCTGTGTGGTTTTATATGATAATGTGTCATGTCTCTTGTTGCATAATGTTAATTAACTGCCTTTACTCAAATTTGCCCTTTGAATAATTTCCCCCTTTGGCAGAAATATCACACTGAAGTTACTAGCAGTGCTACTATTACTACTATTGTATTTTAATACCATCTTTCCAAAATTTTAAATATAATTTCTAACACTTCAATTTGGCCCTGCCTGAAAGCTGACAATCAGTTGGAGCTATGTGTGCGATGTGTTGTTGGTTCACAAAGGCAACTAGATTCAACCCTGACTGAAAGCTGCTTTAAAGGCCAGGCATATAATAATCCAGTCTAAGTGTATGGTATAATTTACCACAGAAACATTGCTTTCTTTAAGATGACAAATTGGCAAATTAATGAATTTACTATATTCCTTGCAGTCAGTGTCTCCTAGGTTTCTAGAGATAGCACCAAATGCTGAAGAACACCAGTCTGCACAATTGACCTTTTATGGAATATATAGTTTATTATCCATTTCCAGTTTTTAGCTAGGACAAAAGATTTTTTTTACCCATAAAAGCCCTGATCAGGCACTGTCCTCACATATAAATCCGAACAAAGAAGGATGGTGAGTTCTTTTACCTCTCTTAACAGTCCTGATAAGGTTACTGAAGAGTTGTTCTCCATAAATCCTGTGCACACTTCAAAAATGCTTACCGTACATTCCCATGTATTCCAAAGTACTTCTTCCTGGTCATTTCCAAAGCATGTTCCTCTTTTTGGAGTTTGGGTTAGATTTTTGTCCCTTTCATTAAAAAAAGTAGATCTTCCATTCAGAGAAGAGGCATATCATCTGTTTATTTTTATGATAAGTATATTTTGCATTTTGTTGTGTGATCTGATAAATGTGGTTGACTTAATAAGATTAAATGAAAGAGATGGTAAAGTATGTCCTTGTGTCATTCTTGATTAAAGTAAACTACTTACAATTTTACAGTTTTTATAAATATATGCATCATATCTAAGAGGCTGAATCAGTTTATAAATTAAATTGATCCTGCTTTTCAAGTATGATACCGTATTGGAATAATCTCAGGAAATTTTAAAAAAAATATCTAAAACAAATTTCCCATTTTATGTTCTATTCAATTAAATGGGTCTCCGGTATTAGCAGAATACTATAAAGCCATCACAAAGGCAAAATAAAATCAAATAAACAGATTAATAGCTACTAAATAAAATGTCTAAGAAAAATAAGGTATTTCATTTATATAATTTTTAATTCCAGAATTTCCTGGATTATTCTGTCTTCAGACACCTCAAAAATATACATACATCCTCTTCTCTTGTCTCCATGTAGTAGAAACAACCAAAAAGAAGAAGAAAACTTGATAGCAATAGCACTTAGACTTATATACCACTTCATAGTGCTTTACAGCCCTCTCTAAGCGATTTACAGAGTCAACATATTGTGCCCAACAATCTGGGTCCTCATGTTGATGATGTACTTGGGAAGAAAGAATAACCTTGAAGAACGAGGAAAAACTTGTATGTCTTGAATGTGTTCTCTCTGTCACACACACACTTTTTTTAAAGAAGTGTGAGAACTTGTTTGAGACAATTATTTAGATTACACTTCTGTCCCAACTACAATTTTCTTTGATTTGACTATTATCTTGATAGTGGCTCTTCCTCTTGTTCATCAAGGTTAGAGCCGAGGTGGCGCAGTGGTTAGAGTGCAGCACTGCAGGCTACTTCAGCTGACTGCTAGCTGCAGTTCAGCAGTTCAAATCTCACCGGCTCAAGGTTGACTCAGTCTTCCATCCTTCTGAGGTGGGTAAAATGAGGACCCAGATTGTTGAGGGCAATATGCTAACTCTGTAAACCGCTTAGAGAGGGCTGTAAAGCACTATGAAGCGGTATATAAGTCTAACTGCTATTGCTATTCTTTCTGTCCATTAGGGATGGGAGTAAGCAGTGAAGAGGAGGAAGAGTACTGGTAAGGAAAGAGAAATGTGGAGAGATGAGGTTACAGTAAAAGATAATTGAAGGAAAGAAAAGGGAGAGAAAAACTCTATATAGGGATTACCCAAAGTATTAAATTTACAGCATAAGCAGCCCTTCCCAAGCAATGGCTAATCTGCAAGAGTATTTCAAGTTTGGAGATTTGGAGAAGTCTCACTTCCCCTTTTTTCACTTTCAAGTCAGTATTGACTCCTGGCAACTTCCTGGACAATCCCCTACAGTGTTCTTAGCAAGATTTTGGAAGTGTTTTGCCATTGCCTGCTTCCTAAGATTGAGTGTCCCAAGGTTACTCAGCTGTCTTTGTGCCTAAGGCAGGACTAGAATTCACAGTGTCCCAGTTTTTAATTTGATGCCTTAACCACACCACCAAACTGGCTTTCAAGAATGAATTAAGCTAGAAAATTATATCTTCATGTCCATCTAAATGAATCCTTGTATGATGTTTATTGGGATTTTCATAAATATTTTGTGTTGATTAATATTTATTCAATTTTTAGAGTTACTGGACCTCCAGCCTTTACCCATCACAGCTTTAGGACATCCCAAATATGAAGCTCTCTACAAATTTACTCATTTCAACCCAGTTCAGACTCAGATATTCTATACATTATATCACACTGATAGTAATGTACTACTTGGAGCTCCCACTGGTTCTGGAAAGACAGTTGCAGCAGAATTAGCCATCTTCAGAATTTTCAATAACTATCCCACTACAAAGGTTTGCAATACATTTTTTTTCTCTGAGAAATGTTTGTTTTCTGTAATCTGGTTTTCATAAGGACTAAATGTATCTGATAAACGGACTCTAATATTACATGAGGCTTACTTTTTATCTGAGGTTGTGCGTTTAATGAAAAATTCCAAACTGAAAAAACCCTGCTTAAAATGAAGGATGGGGGAATGCTTTCTATTTTAAAAAAAATTACATTACTGATGGAATTTGTCGCTGTTTTACAATATTTCTATATTCCATAACATCAAACTGTTCCCTGGGTAGTTCACAGATAAGTATGAACATGAAATAGAAAGACAGGCATGAAAACCAAACAGTACTGCGAAAAAAATACAAATATATTAAAACTAGGTATTCTAGGGAATAAAAGGTTTAGCTGGTATCAAAAAAGCAGTTTTTATACTTTAATTTCACTTGGATTTAATTGCTTTGAAGAATGAAACAAAATTTTCAACATTATCAGTGGTAGTTTAATATCAATAACAGTGAAGCTTTAAATACTGTACAGGCCCTGAAATCTAAATAAATAATTACTATATATTATAGTGATTTTGTATACTTTAATCTGCTTCTCTTGACTTGTTTTGTAGGCAGTATATATTGCACCCCTTAAGGCACTGGTGCGGGAAAGAATTGAAGACTGGAAAATTAGGATTGAAGAAAAGCTTGGTAAAAAGTAAGTTTTTAAAAAGAATTTAAGTAACCGATAGAGATGGAAAGGTTTCTTTCCTTGATACCTGCTTGCTGCAGTCTTGAAAACTTTCAGCTAATACATAAATATTGATGTGTGTAGATTTGGTATATTTATGAATATTCCTTACCATAATACCACATACAGTCCATGAAATCTGAAAACTGTTTTCTTAAGAATATATTTATGTACAGATAACAAGCTCTGGGGACTTTTTAAATATTTCTTTCTTAATATATGTATGTATACGAGTCTGGCTTAATAAAAGCTCCCTGTGTTATTGATTTAGCCTCAGTTTAAAATCTGTACATGAAACAGTTCAAAATATTTCTAGACATTTTCCAGTTTGCAGTCGCTTTGAAAAAATATTTCTATGCATCATGACTTGGATAGAAAATTAGGCAAACCTTTCTCTCCTAGAGCATGGATTTTCTTTAACTTCTGTGTTGCCATCTTTCCCTCCTAATTACTGCCTAGGACTTGCCTGTGAAAGGAATTATATTAATTAGGATGGCAACACACTCCTTTTTTGGGGGGGTGGGGGTGGAATATGTATAAGAAGTAAACACAATATTAGGAATGTTGTTGTGGTGTCACCCTTATGTTCAGAGAGAATACTGTTATTCCTCATGTCCCTGTTAACGTTCAGGACTAAATCACCCCTTACAAAGTGATAAAAGTGTGTGTTCTAATACTTCACAATGACCACATGACTCCTTTTACAGGGTTGTAGAGTTGACAGGGGATGTAACTCCTGACATGAGATCCATTGCCCAAGCTGATCTTATTGTTACTACACCAGAGAAATGGGATGGAATCAGCCGAAGCTGGCAGAATAGAAGTTACGTCCAAAAGGTTTCTGTCCTCATCATAGATGAGATTCATCTGCTAGGTAGGAATCGCTTTAATCTTTATCATTGTTGGAACTGAAATGTGTTGGCCGCACCTATCTATATCTGTATATCTATATCTTCTTTTTATGTTTTCCTAGGGGATGAGAGAGGCCCTGTCCTAGAGGTTATTGTGTCTCGGACTAATTTCATCTCGTCTCACACAGAGAAGCCTGTCAGAGTAGTTGGTCTGTCAACAGCATTAGCCAATGCCAAGGATCTAGCTGATTGGCTAAATATTAATCAAGTACGTAAATGATGCTTACAGTTGAAGTTCTGAGCATTATCTTTAAAATATTTACAGTCTTAAGCATGAGGGGGGGAAAATAACCTTATTTATCTCTTTAGATGGGGCTATTCAACTTTAGGCCATCCGTGCGTCCAGTTCCATTGGAAGTTCACATACAAGGTTTCCCAGGCCAGCATTACTGTCCTCGCATGGCTAGCATGAACAAACCAGCCTTTCAGGGTATGCAACCTTAGCTATTTCTTTTGCCTCATACAATGGGCAGACACATTTATAATACATGTTTCTTGTCTTTTATTTGTATCTTTAAAGAATGTCATGGTTTATGTGTGGGCCCTATACATTTAGAGAGCTAACAGCACGAGTGCAACTGAAATATATTTCAGACAGAATAATTACTGTTACCATTTGACACCGTGAAAATATTTTCCTATTAGTGTGTTGAGATTTACAACATGTAAATCATTCTCGGTATTAATTCACTAGGAGATTTGCTCCTAATGGAATCTTTTAAAAAAATGTAAACAGAAATTGGACATCAAGTTAAGCTTGCATAATTCTAATTTCACAGCATAGCCATAAACTTCAAAAACGTAAGTGTATCCAGAGATGTCTCTGTTTTCAACTTTTTATTCTTACACTGGAAAGGATAAATTTAAGAACCACCTTCATATTTTATTAAAGCATGTACTGTGTAGGTTCCATAAGGAATATTTATTATATCAATTAAAAAGAAGTCCCCAAATAAATTTTGGATTGTGAACTGCTGTTGATTGTAAGGAGACAGTTGTGAGGTGGCTTTTTAGCTGATCTAATTAGCCTTATGACAGAAGCGAAGTATTGATTGGAGACTAGAGACCAATCTTGGCAGTTTAGATTATTTACACCTCAAAGAAGAGCATTGTAGAAAAACACTAATGAACTATAAATCTTTCCAGAGCTGTTCAGCCACACCTGTTCCTGAAACAACAAAAATGCATTATCTGTCAAGCATGAACAGATAACAGATATCAGGAAACAGATGTATTGATTTCTATATAAAGAAGAGACAATGTCAGCATTGTCATTTGTTATATGTATACACGTGCACATGCCTATGCTCCTACCTGTATATTGTCATTTGTATTAAAATTAGATTGTCAAGTATCATTCAAACCTTCCAAGAAGTAATAGTTATTTTTACATTCAGTAATTTTTTTTAATTTTAAATACATAAAAATGTGTGTGTGTGTGTGTGTGTGTGTGTGTGTGTGTGTGTGTGTGTGTGACTATACCTGAAGGAATGCTGTTAATACTTCTGTTAATACTTCTATGTTCTGATCAAATTACTGTAGCAGTATAATTTAGGGAATGTTTTTGTTTCCATATGTTTGATAGAATATAGATACGCATATGTGAACAGCTGCCATTATAAACTTTATTTCTCAACCTATAAAATTGTGCTAAAAGCTGGAGCTTTTCATTTTGTGCATTTTAAAAAATGCCATTTTGACTACTTTCCTCTTTTGCTGTATTAACTATTCTCCCCACATTCCAAGAAAGTTGACTTTGCTATAAATTTAGATTTTTGAAAGAATTTAAAAGAAAAATATAATTAATTTATAATTCATAACAATCATTGACACTCCGTGAAGAAGCTGCTGAAGGAGATACTAGAATGAGAAATTGCATTCCATTATATGATTTTTCTTTTGTGTTTTAACAGCCATTAGAAGTCATTCTCCAGCCAAGCCAGTTCTTATCTTTGTATCATCCAGACGACAAACTAGACTTACAGCTTTGGAGCTCATTGCATTTTTGGCAACTGAAGATGATCCAAAACAATGGCTGAATATGGATGAAAGAGAGGTAAATTTGGTATTACTTGAATTCAGTGAATTATATTTGAAAATTATATTTAAAAAATAGAATTTGGTGACTTTGATCGTGTTTTTCTTTTGCTTTTCTGTACCACTTTTATGACATAAAGTTGGCACATGCAATACTTTTGATGCATTAGTTGAGAATGGGCTTCAGGGTTTCATGTTCCTTTAATCATTCCTTGACCTCTTCTTTCAAAACACAAGTTCCCATAACTTCATGTTTCATCATTACCAAAGGAGAGTTTATTTCTATAAAAGGAGTTGTAACCAGAGTTCAGAGAACACTATTTGCTTTTCAAGAGCAAAAAGCTGGAAAGATGCGTGCTGTCTTGATTCCTTAGGCATTATCCCATAGTATTGCATACATGTCTGCATGCATGCTTGAAATAAGCTGTGACTTGTGTGGTTCACGTCAGATATAACATATTTTCTATCTCTGTTTTTAAAAACATGAACCATTATCTTTGGTGTTTTCAAGATCTCACGGTAAGTAGGCTTTAGCAAGCAGCTGAAACCCAAGCTTAAACTGGCTTGGGATATTTATGTATGATTTTCACTATGGCATACTCAGATAGAGTGTGATTTTTCAATGCTGTCATGTATTTCTCCCTCTTTTTATAGACTATTTAGGGCTTTTCCATGAGCTGCTTTAATCAATAAGCATCACACAACCAAAAAACCCCAAGAATGGGTGACATACATGTACCATTTTATTTCACATGTCCTCAAACGTCTTCCCAATCCACTACATTGTTCTTAGAAATTGAAGGTTAAGAACACTTCTGAAGTTTCATGTAAGGTTAAGAACACTTCTGAACAGAAGGTCCTGAACAGGGCACATGGACATTTGACCCCACAAAGAACAGAAATCACAAATAAGTAATCACTCTTCTCTCTCTCTCTCTCTCTCTCTCTCTCTCTCTCTCTCTCTCTCTC
>QLTV01002982.1:240220-255029 GCA_003457575.1 Thermophis baileyi | reverse complement strand
CCACACACAAAACACAAAACAAACACACAACCTCTCTTCTCTCTCTCTCTCTCTCTCTCTCTCTCTCTCTCTCTCTCTCTCTCTCTCTCTCTCTCTCTCTCTCTCTCTCTCTCTCTCTCTCTCTCTCTCTCTCTCTCATTATTTATTAAATTATTTATTAAATTTGTATGCCGCCCAACTCCCAAGGGACTCTAACATACATACGCACACATATATATTTGTTTGGGTATATTCAGAGCATACCAAAGGTCAGGTGCCACAAACAATTTATTATATTAGTTACATTAAATGTTTGAATTGGTTGCCATTTTCTTATAAACTCAAAATTGTTTGTTTGATATATAACCTTTAAACATTGTTAAGTACAGCAACATTTTTTTTCTGATGTTCGAAAATTCTGACCTAATAGTAGACTCTTTAGATCGTCTGTTGGCCTCTGAGATCTATCTTGGTACATCCTGTATATTAAAATAAAAATGCACACACACTTTCAAAATGTACTCTCGTTTATGGATATAACCAAAAAAAAAAAGCTTTTTGTGCAGCTTTTTATTAAACAAACAGTAATAGAGATCAGTGGCCTCTTTTTGTTTTTGCCAGCTATGCCACCGCTGTGCATGTTATAGCAGTTTGTTTCAGTGAACATCAATTTCAGATGTCTTTTTACAGATTTCTAGGTGCAGTAGTGTAAGAGGGAGGAATAGGCTTTGGCTTCCACTAAGCATAGCCATCCTTTCTTAACTATATATTTTTCTTTTGTGGTGTAGGATTTTTTTCTACAAGCAAAGGTTGGGGGTACTATCTTCTCTTTGAAAAATAAATGTGAAAGCTGTCCTGCATAAAATGCATACTCAGCATAGACTGAGAGTAAAGCAGTTGTCCTGGTCAACTGAGTTTTGAGATCCCTTGAAAGCAATTTATAAATACATTTTCATTATTCCATTTTTACCACAAGAAAGAGAAAGAGGCACAGGGCTGGACATTTTGTTTGTAGTGCCAAAACGACTCTAATATTGAACATATTGGCTTCAGGGAACAGAGGTTTGAAGGGCTATTGCTATTCCATCTGAAGCAGTAAAAATGTCACAGAGTAGTCCTGGATAAAATAAAGCAAAATAAATGTAGATTGGGCATAAGTCCAAAATAGCACAAGGGGAAAAATTACAGGTTTGGTCTGAAAGTTGCAATAATGATTCTAATATTTTCTAAATTAAAGAATTTGCTTGATAAAAATTCTACTGCCAATGGGAGTTTATAAAAGTTGAATACATGAAATTCATATCAACAATGAGATTGTTGTCCTGTGCTGTAGTTTGAAATTTCCACTCTTTTAGTTATATAGAGGAAGAAAATTTAGTAACCGTAAAAAAAATTACAACATATTTAACATTTTAAACATGTGCAGGATGTTAAGATTATACTACAGCTGTTCAGTTAAATAGCCGCAGTTTTTTGAACCTGTGATGTTTAGTAGTACTTAAAACACTTCATCCAAATCCAGGGATGTAATTGAAAAGCCAATTGCACATATTGAAGAAATTGATGAATATCTGTATGATTTCTGAACAGGAAGCTACATGTAGAACTGAGACTGTTGCAGTGGGTGCAGATATGTTTTCTGTACAGAATTAAAAATAGAAAAAAATATGTCCACCTGTAATTTTGTTCTATTTTGAACTGAATTATTGTCAAGCGTGTGATTCTATTTTTGCTACTTATACCAGTAACTAATATCAGTGTGGATTTTCACAATTGCATAATCAGATTGTGTGATTTGGGGGTATTGTGTTTCACCTTTTCACATAATGCGTGGGGCTTTTTCATGAACTTGCTTAAGCAGAAAGAATCACACACACACATATATACATATATACAAAACAAGAACGGCAATAAAACTCCAGATACTGTGAAACTTGATGCCCTTCATACCAGGTTAGCACAGCCCACAGCAAAGAATGATGGAAGTTGTAAGGTGGAGGTCATATACTGCCTGCCTGTTTGTAAAGTGTTAACATTGAGTTAGAATGTGTTAATGTTATTTCTTAAATTATATATATTTTTTTTTTTGCTGATATATTTATCTCTACTTTTTACCCTAGAGTGAAGAGTAAGTTGCATAAGTTGTTGTTGACCTTGCCTGGATAGTTTGTGTTCCTGGGAAACAGATTAGGTGGAAAAGATATAACTGCCTGAAAATTACTGTGTAATTTAGATTCAGTTCTAACACTATGCCCAGTATTAAGTCACAACACTTAGAGTGATGCATATCAGCATTTTTGTCCATAAATAATGTAGAAGGATGAGGAGAATCTGTATTTGCATTTTCAGTACCACTTTCTTTTGCAGTATTGAATTATGTCGGGGTTTTTTTAAAAAAAATGTACCTTAGCACAGGGGCATTTTAACATTACACAACATCTGTGCCAGATGTTAAATGTGTGATTATATTTTGTTTTAAGACTTCATCACTTTCCTGATTCTTTGTACAACCCATCTTTCTTTACTGGCCATTTTCAGACCATCGATAAGCATTATGCAGTGGCATATGGTCTGACTCTGAGGTGCTTTGAAAAGGCTACAGAGTACTAATAATGAGGATTCCCCGAAAATGGGAAAACCAGGACAGCAGATAATGCTTTGAGAAAGTATGGGGTTTTAGCATCTTGAAACAATATATCACACTCAAAGGGACAGAATTGGACTGCACAATCTGTTAGCTCATTCTTGTCCAATCTGGTCTCCTCCTTTCTTTCGGAGCCAGCAGTGTTGTCATCGGCTTGCTGAATTATACCCTGACTGGAATGAATTTCAGACACAGGGTAATGTATCTACTTAAATGGAATTCTGCATTTTTTTAAACAAAAGCTTTTTAGGTATATTTTTTAAAATATATTCATGTTATATCATTCCTAATTTTACACATGTGTAATAAATAAAAGAAAAATATTCTACTTCCAAGTTCGGCAACAATTTCCATAACCTTGTCATAAACTTTATTTATTTCTTTACTTCCTTTTTGCTACTTTAAAATTATGTAAAAGCGTATTACTGTATGCTTTGAAAGAAATCTTAGGCTCAGATTTTAGAGATCACAATAAGATGAATGTGCGTATAATTAAGTCAAGTAACAACAACAGGATTTTTTCTTCTTCTTTAGTATCAACAGGTTACATTGATTTATTAGGAAAGATCTATTTTTTTATTTGTGGCATTAATATTACAATCAGCCCTTTTCAATAGACTTAAAAGAAATTTTATTTGTCATGTGAAAATGTAAGTTTTCTTTGAGCTTAGAATAAATTTGGATGTGTTTCAGGCAAATTACCCTTGATCGTAAAAATGATTCATTCTTTCAAAAGAAAACTGCTGTGTATGCATATGGATTTGTAGAGGATGGTATCTTGAGTAAAATAAAAAAAATGCATTTATTACTTACTCCTATACATATATTTACTCAAATACAAGTCTTCTGAGTTCACTGAAATTTAGGATCATAACGAAAAATCTGTTTTGTACTTTGAAGAATAGTTGTTAAACAAGTGTTACCATAAACAGTGGTAGTCCCTTCTAGATTAATCTTGTGCAGCAGTAACTTTAACACTTTTTCCTCAATTTGTTAAGATAATAAATAATATCTATTCAAAAAAAATAATCACACAGGAATTTTTCACAAAATATTTTCAGAATTCTGCAGTCATAGTATGTGCTCATAGGTGAGCAAGATACTATTGTAATTCTTGCTGTGTTGCTCTACTGATTTCTGTGAAAACGCAAGAGAATCTGTTAGAAATAAGTAAAATCACCCATTATTAACTTGACAGAATGGCAGGATATATGGCGGGACTCCTGATAAAGGTCCTTTGGTTTTACTGTGATAAATACATGGCATTGCAAATATAATCAACAATACCTCAGGTCACAACTCTAGTATAAGGCAGTGGGCAGATTGGATCTTGAATGCCATTCCCAGCCTAGCAACTCTTAAATGCATCCCCTCTGAATAAACACCCAGTGGTGTAAATCAGAGTCTGTGGGGTGGGAATGTTTTATGATGAAGCTTTGCTAACAAAATGTACGGTTAATATTACAAAATCTATGATCCTGTATGAATAGGAAACAAGGTAATGTGAAACTCTCACATTATGGTCCGTACGTAACAGGAATAAGTGAGCACACGCAGTGTCTGTATTTGAATTATTTAGTATTATTTGTTCTAAGAAGAAACCAGATGCTTCAGTCACACAACAGAACCTAGAGGAATCCCTGTCTAATTCACTGTAATTCTCAGATAATTTGGATTACAGCAGCATCTTTTTTTTTTCCCTGTGAAAGGACTCATCTAGAGTTTTCTTAATACCATGTAAATGTATCGGTAGCAAGACTACAACAGATAGTGTCCACATTGTAATCATTATCAAAATGCGACATTTGCGTTATATTGCTTTCTGTCGGTTTTTCTTTTTCAAATTAGTCTAAATGTAAATAGATTATAAAACTGATCTTTGGAGTTTCTTGTATTCATGAAATTATTTTCCTTCATTAGCCAATGGGGGGTGGGGGGGGGAAACAGTTCCTTCGTTATTGATAGATGTACAGTAATATTGACGCTGTAAACAAATTTATCTGCTACTATGCTACAATAAGATAAATTGTTCCATTTAACATTTTAAAGAAAACAATAATGCTTTCCGGTCTAAAGGTTTCTGATATTGTCCGTGTATTTTTATGTGTCGTTCTGTGTAAAAGCTTAAGAAAAATTATTACACACTGCATGAGAGAGTGTTTCTGAGATTTTCAGAAGCAGTTGAGTGGCTGTGTGTGGAAGATAGCTTTCAAAAAGGAATTCTAAAGTTTTACTTATATTTGTCATATGTTTATGTCTTTGCAGCTTGGCCTATAATTATTTATTATCTGAAAAAAGGTTTTGACTTAAGTTGGATGTTATTTTGTGTGGCTGGCTTGACCTATAACACTTATTTTGTGCCAAACCCTGTTACATCAGTGGTTTGTTAATCCTAAATAAACCTGTTTGTGAAGAGTCCGACTATTTCTGTTCTCCCATGCTGAACTCCACTTATCCCTTATTTGGAATTAAGTTATACCAGCATCACATTTGCCCTTCCTATAGCTTGTCCTTATCCTGCTTCTGTTTCTTCTGTTCCCAGTAATGCCAGTCCTCTGATTTTTCTACAAGAGAATGAGCAACAAAGCCTAACAAATTATACCCACATTCAGGTGGTAGTTGAAGAAGACTAAAACACTACTTTTAACACCAAATATTATTGAGTACGATGTAAGCCTGTCCCACTTACGGACTGAGGATGATATGAAGATACCACTATAGGTGCACCATAGAAAATAAATGTTGCCATGACAGATTTATGCCAAGGTTAAGTTTAAGGGGGGGAAAGGCTTTTAAATAATTTAGCAGGAGAACTGTTTTTTCCTTTATTTATAAAATATTGTGAGTAATGCTTTGTTTTGAAAACCCTTTTTAATTAACATTCCTGCTATTGATGAAAATGTTCTGAAAGATTCTCAAGTAAATCTGTCTTATACTGTTAAACTTATGTATTACAGATGAATGTCATCATTTCAACAGTACGAGAGTCTAATCTTAAACTGACCCTGGCTTTTGGAATAGGCATCCACCATGCTGGCCTTCACGAACGGGACAGAAAAACTGTGGAAGAGCTATTTGTGAATTGTAAAATCCAAGTATGTTTACTATATGCATAATAGCATACAGGTAGTCCTTGCTTACTGACCATTTGTACAGCAACCATTCAAAATTGTGATGGTGCTGAACAAGTGATACATATAACTGGTCCTCAAAATTCCATTTTTCTCACTACCCCTGCAGTCACAAGATCACAAGTCCGGTACTTGGCAACCTGCTCATACTTATGACAGTTGTGGTGCTTCACAGTCATGTGATCTCCATTTCCAACATTTCCCCATCGGCTTCCCACAAACAAAGTCAACAAGGAAGGTTGCAAATTGTTCTGGTAAATTACCCCGGATTCCCTGCACTCGTGTGATATCACATTCTGCTGCCCCCAGCCTCCCTGCACTTGTGCCAATCTGCAGCCTCCTTCCCCTGGCCTCCCTGTTCTTGGGCCAACCCATGGACTCCTTTCCAGCCTCACTCTGCTTGTGTGATGACCCGGGGCAAGGCACAGAGGCAACACAGTCAGCTGATAGTTCAAATCGCCCCTTTATTGCTCCAAACTTTCCCTTTCCTCCCACGTTATTGCAAGTCCCAGAGCTAAGTGATCACACAACCCACACACATACCTCTAGCAGCCTCTGGCTGCAAGTAGTCCCTCAAAATGCTGTGAGCACAATGGCTGCAAAGTAAGAAATCCAGCGGGGCAAGGGAATGTCAATGAGTCCAGGAAGCAAAGGAACACGGCAATGGTTTCAGGAAGCAAAAGAACAAGGCAATTAATCCAGGAAGCAAGAAATAAAGCAAGAAGTCCAGGAAACTCCAAATGTCAACAATGGCACCCAAAACTCCATGAATTCAGCGTTTGTTCCCGACAAATGCCCCTCCCCACAGCATCTCCTTAAGTCTCAATCCCCAGATGTGCCTCGTGAAGAGGAGCGGGGCGCTCTCCTCCCAAGTCATCGGGTTGGCCTGCCATGTTCCCGCCTCCTCTCCACTCTCTGTGCTTGGGGATCAGGAGGGGGAGGTTCTTGCTCATCGCCTGAGCTCCTTCACTCCTCATTTCCACTGCCTGCCCTCTGTTGGTCATCCTGGCCCCATTCCTCCCTGCTAGCAAGCCATCCCACTCCTGAGGGGCCCTGGCCTGCCTCCTCCCCACATTCCTCTGAAGCCAACGAAGCTGCCCCCTCGGCTCCAGCGCCTACTCATCTTCCTCCACAGATTCAGGCTCCGACAGGGACATAACAGCTTGCATGGCACTGTGCCCTGCTTTCCCTGGCATCCCTGTGTTCATGCAGCACCATACCCTGCTTTTACCAGCCTCCACATGGCCTCCTTTCCCTGTTTCCCTGGCCTCCCTATGCTTATACAGCACCACAACCATCTTCCCCTGGCTATTCTGCTTCTCTGCACTGGTGTAGCACCACACCTACTTCCCCTGGCCTCTCTGTGCTTGTGCATAGCATGTATTGGGCCTCCCAGATCCTCCCCACCCACACCTCTCCTTCAGTAGTGGGTTCTAAAACCCTTTACTACCGGTTTGTGCTTGCGCGCGTGATGCTTCTACACATGCACAGAAGCTTCCCGGGCGGGTGGGAGGAGCCTCCCGCCACCACCGCTACCGGTTCTAAGAACAGGGCAGAACCGGGAGCAACCTACCGCTGCTCTCCTTGCCTGGAACTTCCACCACTTCACTCTCAATGACCCACATATCTTGGGGTGACATCAGCAAAAGGGACTGCTAGGATTGTTGTCATTAAGCAACTTTACGATCGCATCACTTAACAACACAATCCCAATTGCTGTCGCAACCCAAGGATTATCTGTATGAGAAACATTTTATTAACTTCGAAAACATAAGTTTTGTGTACACTTTTTGGAAAAAAAAAGTTTACACAGTTACTTCTTTTTCCTTTTTAGGTTCTTATTGCCACAAGTACATTAGCCTGGGGTGTCAATTTTCCAGCACATTTAGTAATTGTTAAAGGAACAGAATTTTATGATGGGAAAACCAGGCGTTATGTGGATTATCCAATTACAGGTATAGTCACAAATTGAAAAGGACTATTTTACTCTACGAAAGATTAATCCTTAATCCTGAAAATAAAAGAGAATTAAGCTAAATTACATATGCCAGATGATTTGTTCAGATTTTTCATAATAACAGGATTTTTTAATTTTTTTATATGTTTAAAGAAAGAGAATTTACAAAAATGTATTATTTATCTTCACTTCTCACCCACTAAACAATGGGTTTGATTTAAAAGTTAAAAATAATACTTTCAATAGAATATAAGAAATATCATTAGAGCTGGAAATAGGTAACTTTATCTGTATCAGTTACAAAGAGGAAATAAGGTGAAATAGATATGTAAGTTATGTAGCTGATATGGTACAGAAGCTACAATCAGAATAATTCATTATGTAAATAAGCACCCAAAGGATAACATACACAGTTTAAAAGATCTCAAATTTTATGTTCATTTCCTTGTTCTATTATTTATCAGAGATGTGAAATTACAATGGCTATTTTTCTATGGCATTTGGAATCTTGGAGACAATATTTCCGGTCCCCATTATCTCTTACCTTTTATGAAACCAAATTTCACACTTAGGATATGGGATGATTATTATTATTATTATTATTTATTAAATTTGTATGCCGCCCAACTCCCAAGGGACTCTGGGTGGCTCACAACAATATTAAAAAAAACCATTAAAAGAAAACATAATAAAAACAGTTAAAAACTCATACATACCGTTTCATGGCCGGACCTCGCCAATTACAGAGGCGAGATCAATGGCCCCAAGCCTGCCGGAAGAGCCATCGCGGGCCCGCCAGCCGGCACTGTTTAGCTGACGGGACCTGGAGGAGCCCAACCCTGTGGGATCTTACCGGTTGCTGGGAGCTATGTGGCAGAAGGCGGTCTCGAAGATAACCTGGCCCTGAGCCATATAGGGCTTTAAAGGTAATAACCAACACCTTGAATTGTGCCCGGAGACCAATAGGAAGCCCGTGCAGCTCGCAGAGTATAGGTGTAATATGGGTGTACCTAGTTGCACCCACGACAGCTCGAGCAGCCGCATTCTGGACCAATTGTAGCCTCCGAACACTCTTCAAGGGTAGCCCCATGTAGAGCGCATTGCAATAATCTAACCGTGAGGTGACAAGGGCATGGGTGACTGAGGAGATCCAACAATGATATTGTTGGATCTTTCATATAAGCACTTGAAGCTTATTTTAACTTTCTTTTTATAAACTGGAAATAACCTTTTGACTTTTTTTTAATGGTTAAAGATTTACATTTTATCTGCCATGCATAACATTTCCAAGCAGAATACAACATTTAAAAAAGCAATAATGTATAAGCAAAATAAATGCAATACATGTCTCTTAAGTAATATTTCTGTGTTTAAAAATACCACTTGATGTTTCTGGAAATCTACTTTAAAATAAAAAATGTGTGTGAGGGAGAGAGAGAAAGAAAAGATATATATAGAGAGAGTCTATCTTATGTTATTACTGTTTCACTTTCATAGATGTTCTTCAAATGATGGGACGTGCTGGTCGACCTCAGTTTGATGATCAAGGCAAAGCAGTGATTCTGGTTCATGACATCAAGAAAGACTTTTACAAAAAATTCCTTTATGAGCCTTTTCCAGTGGAATCAAGGTAAAAAAAGAACATATACCATATTATTTTGATATGAAGGTATAATATTCCATTAGTAATTATATTTTCTATACCTGCATACTGAACATTGACTGGCCAAAATCCATAAAACCTTCTGGATCTTTTTTCTTCCTCCAGATGGATTTCTTTCATAAATCTTGAGCTTAAATGATCAAACAGTGTTACCAAATAAGTCTATGTCAAGTTTTAATTATATGTCTCCAGTGTGGGGTATATGTATGTCAGGGGTGGGTTCTAACTTACCTCGCTGCCGGTTTGCTTCCTCCCGTGCCACGTGGCCGCGCCTCGGGGGCGCGCGCAGTGAAAAAAAATTTAAAAAATTTAAAAAGCCAAAACCAAGATGGCGACGCATGCGCAGTGCTGGAAACTTGGCTTCTGCGCATGCGCAGAAGAAAAAAAAATTTAAAAAAATTCAAATTTTTTTTTTAAAAAAAGATGGCGGCGCCCAATGACCGGCACCGACCGAACCGGATTGGTGACGTCATCATGACATCACCAGCAGGTCACTACCTGTTCGGGCGAACCGGTCCGAACCGGTAGCAACCCACCTCTGATGTATGTATGTATTTTTCTAATGGTAGATAAATCATTATATCTGTAGTGAAATCTGGGTTTATTCTCTTTCTTTGTGTGTTCATGCATAAATATATCAGGTCTTGGTTTAGAGAGTTTAGAGAGACTTAATGGGTAGATGGATGTCAGAGTGGATATCACAAGAACTAAAATAGTAAAATAGTAATATTATTTACAACCAACAGTGTTCTTTTAAAGTATCTGTATTTTGATGGCTCAGCAGTTTTACAATGGGAATTAATTCTGTGTTTTTCTATTCATGGCTTCCAAATAAGAAAATAAAAAGAGTAACAATCTTCCTTCAAAATCATTTTGCATTTATGCACTCAATAGTACTAGAATAGCAGACTCCTAGTGTAGAAATCTAAAATATCTAGTAGGTTGACTAATATCTATAATCAGATTAAACTGTAGCCAGGTATTAAAACTGCTTATCTGCTAAATGCAATTTTGTGGGTTTTTATAGCAACATTTCAAATTAATATAAATTATCTCAAGAAAGATGGTATACTATTTATTTGTTTATTTTTGTTCAGTTTACTAGAAATTCTGTCTCATCACTTAAAGGCTGAAATTGCAGCGGAAACTATAACTGGTATACTATTTGTTTGTTTTTGTTCAGTTTACTAGAAGTTTTGTCTGATCACTTAAATGCTGAAATTGCAGCTGGAACTATAACTTCAAAGCAAGATGCAATGGATTACATCACCTGGACTTACTTTTTCCGCCGTCTTATTATGAATCCCAGGTAAGCTATTACATTCTTCATCCCCACCTGAAGTGCCAAATGAAAGACAAGAGTTTATGCTAGTTATTTATTTTTTGTGTGTGCAAAACACATTGTTTTTCCTATGAACCGTACTGTTCTGGGGACAGTTTTGCAATTTCTAGATACAGATCCTCCAAACCAAAACCAGTTCATAGTATCCTATTATGGAAACTAGTGTGATTTGGGGCTAGTCTACTTCCAGAACCTTCAATCACTTCCATTTACTTCTAGAAACCATTGAATCATGTTGGCAATGGCGTGCCCTGCAAGAGTAACAAAAAATTCCAGGATTTTGCAACACATTTCTCATCAACCATCTATACCAGGAATCTCCAAATTTGGCAACTTTAAGACCCGTGGACTTCAATTCCCAGAATTCCTCAGCCATCATGGAGGAATTCTGGGAATTGAAGTCCACAGGTCTTAAAATTGCAAATTTAGAGACCCCTGTTATAGATGATTGATGAAGTGCTGTGAAATCTTAAGTTAAGAATTAATGTTGTTATGTATTTTCAGGTGAAATTCTATAGATGGTTAGAAAGAAAGGGCATTATTGGTTCACCCCACCAATTACAGATCAATCCCACACACTTTGATCCAAATTGCAATTTTGCTTATCAATTAAGCTTTTAACTGATGAGGAGGCAAACAATTTCTTAAGTTTTAATTATTACAGTATAATTTCTATTTAGGCTCTTTAAAGATATTTTCACAATTCAGAGACAATTAATTTTCTCATCAGCTTTTCAAACTTGTATTGATTTCCTTGCGCCGCCGCCCCCCCCCCCAAAAAAAAAAACAATAGCACACAGGGCTACTATTGATTGGGCAGAAGGGGAATCTTGCTGCTTTTTTAAATTTCTCTAATTCCTGACCATGTTTCATTACTAATTCTGTATTTTTATTAAGCACTAAATAATTCCATGTTTTGCAAAGCAGTGAGTTTAAATTTCAGAATGAGTAATAGTAATGATATGACAAGTTTTAAACAACAGCTTCTAATGTTCAGTCAGTATGACATTCATTATGATAATCCAGCTTAAATATTTTGAGAATTGCAGTGCGGAATGAGAGTTAAGTACTCAGCCATATCAGCCACAATGTTGGTGAAGCAGCTATCTGAAAAACCAGAACAACTGTATTACTGGTACAGATAGCTTGATCTGTAGAACAAATGTGTTTCAAGATATTCAGTGCTATGAGGAGACAATAGTAGTTGTAATTTACTATTACAGTAGTCTGTAATCCCAGACTAGCCCTTTTCTAAGACTAGGAGCTGTCAAATTTCTGAAATATCCAAACTTCTCCACATGTATAATTCACAATTTGTATCCATTAAAAAAAAAACACACCTATAAATGCATCCATTGGCCACCAAATATTTCCTACCCCTGTATAACAAATATGAGATTTGGCCCCCCAAAAATAATTTAATACAGTATGAACTTGAGCATTCTCTGATAGTCACTTCTTACTTTTCTGATTTTTAACCAATAATTAAAATCATGTTTGTTTGCAGAAGAAAACATTAAACACTACCGGTAGTACCAAATACTAAGAAATCATTACAATACAATATTTGCTAGGGGAAAAAAATAGTCCTGACTCAATGACAAAGCACATAACATTGATTTGCTATCAGTTTATGCTGTCTTGATTTCAACAGAATATAATCTGTGGAATGATATTTTTTCATTAAATATTCAGTTCCACTTTAAGTACTTTTTACTTTTCCATATAGGACTTAATTCTGAGAACAAAGGCAAGGATCGTGTGTCTTTTGTTACAGAATTAGCCAGTCTGTTGCTTAGAGTCCCTAGGGCTGTGCACACTTTTCAAGTGATTCAGAAGAAGTAACAGCACCTCTTTGATGTTTATTAAAAAAAAACTTGACTTCTTTCAGCCTTCTGCACAAGCCTAAAATAAAAAGGATACCACTTGTTTAAGGAATCCATTTGGTAGAATGAATATGATATTTAAAGCAGAACACTTGCAACAGGAACCTGGAATGGGGCTGGGCAACTCTACTGAAGAGAGTTGCTGCTTTTGTGTGATGTCCAAACATTTTTTCTCCTGAATCATTATCAAACTATGCACAAGCTTATCATTCTTCAGAATTATCTGAAGGTGCAATTTATAACCCACAGGAATTGAGCATAATGGCTTCTACTCTTTCTGAATTGGCAGCATCATTCTAATGAGCAGAAGCCAATTATGTGTTTTGTTAAATAGAAACAGTGCCCCAAACCTTTGGAACAGATTTTGAGGATGTATATCAAGTCTCAAGAGAAAGAAAAACAATGCCTGTTGAGCAGATGGATGTCTACCTATTGAATTTAAAATATGTCACACAACTTACCATCTAAAAAGATTTTATATGGGGAGGGAAATTCAGTGTTCAGTCTTTCCGGAAATCTGCTCCTAGATGGTATTCGTCCATTGCTTCACTTTTTTTCTATCTTGATTCAGACTTTCCAGAGATCTATTCCATCCTCTTATCCATCTAATATAGTATTTTCCAGTCTGAATCTCCTCCAGCTGGGTGGGCTTCAGCTCCCAGGATTCCTCAGCTAGTGTGGCCATTAAGTAGTAAAGATTTGTGTCCGTGTGTGTTTGTGTGCACGCGCACACATGCATATTTACATGCACACTCATATGCATATACAGTACATACATACTGGTCTGTGTCTGTTTTTTCAAAATTTATTTTGTTTAATTAACAGAACTGCTCGCTTCAATAGAAAGCCTTCCCAATTATAATTATACTTAGCATTGTATAGGACCCAGAATATAAAGTCTAGATATGAATCTTTCTTAGCAGTTGCACAGAGCCCATCAGGGCTGTAAAAAATATATAAATAGCGATTTCATCAGGCAAAGCAGTCCATAAGTCAGTTTAAGCATGCTTCAGAGTAATAATTCTCACACTATTGCTTTGCTGTCCAGCTTTTCCTGGCATACTAACCAGCTAGTTACTTTCATTCTCTGCTATCTTATCATACAATATTAAGGACCTAAATGAATTTGACATAAATGGTAAAATGCTTGTTAGAGTGAATATTCCATGCACATCCTGCTATGTTCCTATGTAGTCACCCTGTGTGCAAGCTGATTTTCACATAGTTTTAAATGTCACCAATTGCTAAAATCTAAGTTGCAAATTGGTCAAGTAGTAACAAATGAGCTAAGACACTAGAAAGTGTGTTTGTGACAAAGTGAATAGATAGACTTCAAGGACTTCATCCATTACCTCCATCCTAATTATGAAAGGAAAGAGCTAGAAGGGACACAGACTCCATAATGTGTTTTAAATATTCTCTCTCCCAGCTCTTCTTTAACAGTTGAGCCCTAGATAAATAGCTGTCCTCTAGAATTAAACAATCATATGTGTTAATAATTGGAACGTTAGGCATTCAGTCTTCCTTGTTCTCAGTCATTTGGATCTGGCAGAGTAACACCGTGGCAAATGCCATTAATTTTAGTGGAACTCAATTCCTTTATAAATGTATTTAAGATCACAGTACGGTATTGTCAACACTTCCCTTTTTGCTATTTGTTTTAAAAAATAAAATTTCTGTCAAGTTATAAGAAAAACAAAGACACTATATACAGAGCACTTTTTTTTAATATGCTCCATTATCTGAACATGCCATAATTTATCCATCCCCCCTTCTCTGAAGTATTTTTTGGCTGGAGCATAATACCCTCTGCGTTTATGGAGTCACACACTAGTGTAGGAGAAGAAACCAGAGTAGAAGTCATCATATATAGTTATCTTTGGATCAGGGGTGAAATGTGAAAATTTTCCCTACCGGTTCTGTGGGCGTGGCTTATTTTGTGGGTGTGGCTTGAGGTCTGGTGGGTGTGGCTTCAGGTGGGTGTGGCTTGGTGGTCATGTGGCCGGATGGGTGTGCTTGGTGTTCATGTGACCGGATGGGCGTGACTTGGTGGTCAGGTGACCAGGTGGGCATGGCCAAGTCGACATCACAAAGAGCTGGAAAAAAAAACCTTTTACACTTTACACACACACACACAACACACAACAACACAACTGGCTCACACACCATGCAAAAGCAGCTGTACTGACTCACACACCATGCAAAAG
>QLTV01002982.1:225425-239682 GCA_003457575.1 Thermophis baileyi | reverse complement strand
CAACTGGTTCTGCCTGCCTTCTTCCTTAAATTGAGTAAATAACTGGTTGTTTTTTTGTTTTAAAAAAGGCGAAGCAAGCCACGCGTGGAGAACGTGAGTAAAGAAAGGCTGTTCTGATGAAACGAGGCAGAAGCAGCAGAGAGAATATAAAAGGTGGTGCCTTTTGGAGAGGAAGGATCCCAAGCAGCATATTGCATGTTTTTCACTCCAAGCAGCCCGGACTGAAAAACGCTGCTGGGGTGGAGGAGCGTTCCTTCTTAACAAGCTCCAAACTCTGACTGCAGGCAGGCGATTTTGAGGGCAGGCTTTTCCAAGGCCAGTCATAGAGGGAAACAGATGAGTGCACCAGAGTACCGGACTTCCACCGCTCGTGAAGGGAAGGCTTGCAGCCACAGTGAGGCAGGGCAGGCGGTCCCCCGGTCACCGCTCACCCCGCCCCGCCCTGTCTCTGCTCTGCAACTTGCCTGCCTGAAGCAGCCTTTGCAAGCTGGACACGGGGACACGGGGAAGGGCGCGTGGAAGGCAGACAAGCATGTGGGGGGGGGAATGGAGTAGGGAAGGCAGGGTGGGAGGGGGGGGCATGGGCAGCTAGATAGGCTGCGACTTCGCAGGCTTACCTGGCAGGCAGATCAGGGTGCAGGCTTCAGGCAGGCAAGCTGCAGAGCAGAGACTGGGCGGGGCAGGGCAGGGCGAGCAAGAGGCGACCGGGGGACCGGTTCGGGGGCGTGGCCAGCCAGCTGTCGCTGGCGGTTCTGCGAACCAGGCCACATGTCTGCTACCGGTCCTCTCGAACCGGTCCGAACCGGGAGGATTTCACCCCTGCTTTGGATGTAAAGAAAAGAATCTTGTTTGGCAATCAAAACTCCTCTCTAATTTCTTTGGTTTAGGAAAGATGTAAAACAATAAAGTTGCACCTTTCATAAGGCAGCAAATTCATTTGCAAACATTGATAGTGACAATTAAATACTAAACTTAATGTCAGAAAGATGTATTAATCTTTCGGTTATTTGTCCTTTCTATTTATTACTTCTGGGATTCAGCTAGAGGTAATATGCTAGAAACAGAAAAGCTCTCCTTTTAAAAAGGTAACCAAGCTAAAGTCCAATAAAAGTTTCCACTGGAATGAGAGAATATTTTTTTACATATTCCTTTCCCACTTCTGCCTAACATCTCTTATGCCTATTTGGATGGTCTCTCAACTCTTCAGAGCCTCTTTGAGTACAGCATAAGGAGCTGTACAGTTGTGCAGCATAATTTGTTGTTTAAGTATGATTCTGCAGTTATATAAGATATTCTATGAAAGCAAAAATATAATAAGTAATTTTTACTACAATCTCTGGCCAGAATTCTACAAGTCGACAAATTGAACAATTTCTACTTCGAATAAAACAATTTTAAATATAAACTTATATCTAAATCATTGAGGCCTTCAAAGCATGTATGGTTTTGCAGACAGTCTAACAAATTGTATTAGTCAGATAAAAGTAACTCTACAGTTTGGTTCCATTTTGATTACCAGTCAAAAATGATAATAATGGTCATTCAATGTATTAATGGCAGAAATCCCTTTTCTCTTGCAAATGAAATGGCTCTCCAGGGAAGGCCAATTTCCTACCCATTGAGGCATGTTGAACCACAACTCTTGGATTAGATACAGAAAAGACATTGATTGGGTCATCTCCCCAGTGTTTCATCTATCAGGGCTATGCTTAGAATAGCATATTTTGCCCAAGCGTCCTATCTCTAGCCTGAGGTTAAACAAATTCTTATCAATAGTATCACCTAAATTGCATGATGTTGAAAATGTTTTAAGTGAATAAAATGGGACACCGTTCATTAAGATTGCTGTTTATGTTATATTTATATGAGATTTCTAAGTTCCAAGAAAATTACAATAATCACAAACTGGGTTCTTGTGAGATTTTTTTTTTCTCCACAACATTCTTTGAATAGAAGCAGATATTTAAAAAAAAAAAATTCTGGAACCTGCTTTCATTATCTGTGTCATTGCTTCTACCATATAATCCAAACATTAAAAACATGGTGTTTTGTAACAAATGACTTACTGGCCTGACAGTTTTAGCAGCACCATTTCAAGGCTGATGAAAAATTTCCCAGGGAGATTGTGGATCAGGCTTACATACACTAAACAGGAAGCTATTGCCACCATCATCCACAATTTATTAAACCCGAAATGGTCCTTGTAACTTCATCTACATTTTATGTCTCTGCACGTCTCCGTTTCTCAGCTGATGAAATTCCAGCCTTGTTTATAGAAGAAAAAATAGTTCTTTTTGTGTGTGTGAGTATGTGTGAAAGGGTTATTTTGGATATTTGCTGTTTTAGTGGTTTGTTTTTGTTGTCATCTGTTATTTCAGGCCCAGTCAGGAAAAAAAGGTAGCTGCTTTAGTGTTTTGATTATTTAAACCTTACACACTTAGTAAATTTTTATGGTACCTTGGAGTTTGTTGTTGCATTGTTCCCCAATGGGCTACTAATGGAAGTTACCCTGTCTAGTCCTTGTGCTAGATGCTGTTAGTATAAAACTGCCTTTGACTTTCACACCTCTCAGGGGACGAGTAATTGTTGTGTTCAAACAGCCTGTAATTGTGATCCCGCTGGCTTTCTCAGTACGCTTCTGGCTATTAGAATCATTAAACAACTCAGCACCTGTTAACAGCATTGTAAATATTCAACCTTGCTTGTGTGCAGGTTGAGCAGAATATAGGAGAAAGCTTACAGAGCCCAGCCTCATAAATTAAAGCTCCTGACAAGTCAATTATTGTGAAACTGGGTTTCACTGAGAAATAAATGAAATGGGGTGCTGACAAAAAAGGAGGGCTGTCTGTTTGCAGCAGAGGGGAAATAATGACTAGATGATTCAATGCAAGGACCATGAAACTGCATTGTTTTTATTCTTTATCCTCAATTAAATAGTTAGATAATACAGTTACCCAGAAAAGGGGGAGTAGTGTAGCTATATAGTGTAGCTTTATGCAGCTTTGAACGTATGAACATTTAAAGTGCACAAAAGTGATAATAGTAGCAGTCAAATAAAAAGGGGGGGGGATAATCTTTCTAGCTGGATTCCTGTTTGACAGGATGGAAGTTTGTTTGTTTTTTAAAAAAAAAAAACCTGTGTTAACTCGGAAATCTAGTGCATGTTTATGCAAAAGTAAGTCCTACTGAATGTAAATGGTATAACTCATTTATAGGTTTATTTAGAGTCGCAGCCAAATAATTAAATCTAACATTCTGTAAGGAAGCCTCTAGTTGCAGAGATATGCTTTTATTCTTCACCCTCACACTTGCCCAAATCTATTCAAAAGAGTCCCTCTACATTGGGATATTTGAGAAAGGAAATTCTACATTGGGATATTTGAGAAAGGAAAATATATTTGCCTATGCTATGGTGTTTGAAGAAAACCTAGGAAAAGTTTGATTCAATTGGATTTTCTTCTGGCATTTTAGTTTTTTCTCTTCAAGTTGGGAAACTAGAAGATTTATTCAAGGAATTCTATGTAATCATCAGTCTATTTTATTCTTTTTAAAAGAATGTTATTCTGTTACATGGTTCATGATTTGTTTTGTAGCCTTGCGGTTTTCAGAGAATGGGGTGATATATATAATGCTCTACAATAACATTCATAATTTATTTAGTTGTATATGTACTGAATTAGTCAATATGCAGTTGAATATTATGATATAAAATTTTCTTCTATTGCAATTAACCCCTCTCCCAGACTCTGTTGAAATTATAAATGAAGCATTAGCAGAAATTAATCTCAAAATTACATTGGCGTATATATAAGGAGAATGTTATTTTTTTATAGAGGATCAAATCATAATATTTCCAAAGATTATTACTTAATCTACACACTACAAAGGAACTGTCTGTCGTGTTCAGTGTAGAGTGTTTCAGTCTTGGTAGCAAATTTATTTCAGAATCAGTTGCCTTGAATTTTATTTCTTGAAAATCATAAATAGAATTGTATTGCAAACATAGATTTGTTTAAAAGCATCTATTTTGTACAAATATTGTAATAAAAGTAGACAATACTTGTGTTATTGTCCAATAAATGTACAATATTGACAGCATCTGCTCATAAAATTTTTCTTAAAGCACAAAGGTGGCTCAGAAGTAATCACTCCAATTGGCATAAAAGTTTGATTCATGAATTGCTTTAAGCCATTATATACTGTAGTTGGTTTGATTTTAACTTAGCACGTTGTCCAATCCAGATTTACAATGTGATTTACAAACCATGAATTATGAACAAGCAAATTGTGTGAACTTAGATTTATTTTGATTTAATAAACCATAGTTTAGCATAGCATCTACATTCAGTTATAATCTGACAAGAAATATAAGCAAAACATTGATAATAGTCTGAATGGAAAGAATCGTGTAATATTCAATTTGCTGCATAAAGTACGATTTCATCTTTGGAGCAAAATAGTTATTTTTTTAAATTTCTCATATGGACCAGCTAAACTCAATTCTAGTTAGCCTTGTATACAGCTGAATATTTAATTTTCATTGAAATTAATACAAAATTAAATAATTAAGATCTTTACAATGTTTAATTTCTCATTGGATCATAACTTCCTAAAATGATAAGTTAGAATAAAATATATTTTCCTTTCTGTTCTGTAACTTCAGTTAAAATGTAGTGTGTCATTTTAATTATTGTCCAAAATTTATATATCAGCAATTTTCTTTTAGAGTAATTTCCAGAATAGTAATAACTAAAGTGTGACTACACTGTCACATGCTATCATGATTACACGATACATTACTGTTCATGTAGCTATAGCAGGGATGGGTTCTAACTTACCTTGCCGCCAGTTCGCTTCCTCCCGCGCCCCGTGGCTGTGCGCGCATTGTGCGCCACATGGCCGCGCATTGTGCGCAGAAGCAAAACAAGCAAAAAATAGTAAAACAAGCAAAAAATAGCAAAAAAAGCCAAAAACAAGATGGCGGCGCATGCGCAGTGCCAAAAACTCGGCTTCTGTACATGCGCAGAAGCAAAAACCAAAAAAAAAAAATCCCCCCAAAAAAAATTCCCAAAAATTTTTTTCCCAAAAAAGGATGGCAGTGTCCATGGACCGGCACTGACAGAACCGGCTCCGTGACGTCACCACCGGTTTACTACCGGTTCTATAGAACCGGTGCGAACCGGGAGGAACCCACCTCTGAGCTATAGTTATGAACACCATTAAGTTTTAAGCAACATCCTTGTGATTCATAATTAAAAACACAGTTCATAATGTGTCTCCTTATATGTAAATGAATTGTTTCACTGAAAAAAACTAAAAATGTTCTTATGGTTATTCTGAACAAAAGTCAAAAATCTATCCCTTTCCTTGGCCATAATCTCTTTCTCCCAGAGGAAACTAAGTATGCTAAATGCTGGAATTGTTCAACTGCAGTTTTTTTAGTAGGTGTTATTTTTAACATGCAAGATTATTTTATCATCCTACATCAAGAATTGTAACAAGACTTTTGGGGGTGGGGGATGGTGGGAGATAAAATATATAACAATAATAAAATGACAAAAGTTGTAAGCTGCTGAGGAAAGTGAATGACAACAAATTCACAGAAGTGGGTAAACAGATTACTAGTAAAAATATAAATTGCATCAGCCATACTAGCTCAGTGCACAATAATATAGAGAGATATTTATATGAAAGTATTAAGGTAATGTGCGAAATCTGGGAGCTCATCATTTATAAGAGATCTTTCTTATGTACAATTTGTTTCCAACCTACATATTGATATATCAAATGCATGCTGTAACTTTTCATAAAATAACTCTTATACATGTCCCCTCAAATTTATACCTTATAGCAAATTGTACAGTAAATACATTGTTTGATAGCTAAAGGAAGTCACTTGGAGCTAAAAGAAACTACTTACATTGGACAACAAGCATAAACTGATATATCTGAACAGTGTTTATTCTCAAAATATTTTGCTAAGTTTTACCTAAATAGTGCTTTTGTAACAGGGAGCACAAACAGTACAATTTCAGAATCAGAATAATTAGGAATACATCATCTACAGTATTTGACACGTGCATTTTAATAAAACACATACACCTAAAGTAATAAAGACATTTGTGGAAAAATCATTATGAATATACAGCAAGACACAAAGGCGGGAAAGTACAGAAGTATCCACTATTGAGGAAGGGATTGTGAAGATGGCAGAACTTGCAAAGATGGCAAAAGTGACCTGTTTAACAAGGGACAAAACAATAAGTGCTTTTATAAAAGACTAGAAATCTTTTATGGACTTTTGCTAGAATTGGATAAAAGTTAGCTGATGATTTCTGGGTTTGCTGATTAAAAGAGGTTGAATATAGGAGGAAGGGTACTATAATGTAGTTCTAAAGGGGAAGAAATGATAAAAGTTTATTTGCAACTGTAAATAAGATCCGAAGCTGCTGCTTAACTTTTACTTTTTTCCCCTCTTTCTCTATGTGTTTCTACACTTCTTCTTTTACCCTTTTTCTTTTATACATTTGATCTCCTTTATCTTTTAATTATGTAAAACTCTCAATAACATCATAAAAATATTATTATGACTGGTACTGATCATTTTGTGTTTTTCCAATTGTTGAAAATCCACATAAAATGATAACTAGAAAGCATCCATATATCTCTGTCAATTGTAATATACCTTTACAATGAAATGATCATATTGTAAAATGCATTTGATTCATTTATTTATTTTTTATCCTGGCTTTATTATTTTTATAAATACCAAAAGGCAGCAAATATAATTAATACTCTTCCCTCCTTCTATTTTCCCAACAACTTGAGAAGTGCTTTGAGCTGAGAGTGACTGGCTCAAAATTCCCCCAACTGATTTTCATGCCTAAGGTGGAACACTGATGGATTTATTTTTATCCCATCCTTATTTTGTTCAACCCAAGGCAGTGTACAGTATATACATAATACAGGTAGTCCTCCACTTACAATTCATTTAGTGAACATTTGAAGTTACAATGGCAGTGAAAAAGTCACTTATGACCATTTTTCATAGTTATGATCATTGCAGCATCCCCATAGTCATATGATCAAAATTCAGGTGCTTGGCAACTGACTTGTATTTATGACTCTTGTATTGTCCTGAGGTCATGTGATCTCGTTTTGTAATGTGCAGACAAGCAGTGGGGAAGCCAGATTCACAACTGTGAACAACTGCAGTGATTCACTTAACATCTGTGGCAAGAAAGGTCGTAAATGGGGTAAAACTCACGTAACAAATGTCTTACTTAATAGAAGAACTTTTGGACTCAATTGTGGTTGTAGGTCAAGGACTACCTATACTCCTGCCTCCTATTTTCCTCACAACAACTCTATGAAATGGATTGAAGTGAGAAAAAATGACTGACCCAAAGTCACCCAGTTGGCTTTCATACCTAGAACTCTCAGTCTCCCAGTTTCGATCCAGCATCTTAAGGGAAAATAGAACTACTTGTCCTTTTATCTCAATTATATTCCCTCAAGCATTCTAAATTACAGTCAGGGAAATGTAATATATAAAGTGGCCACTGCTTTACACCTAAAGTGAATGACATTCCACACTACATGTACATGTTGGACAGTTACATTATATTGTTATTTGCATATGAACAATATTTATTTTTAAATCTGTCCTATTTTCATTTATGCAGTTACTATAACTTAGAGGATGTGAGCCATGATAACATGAACAAGTTTCTTTCCAACCTTGTTGAGAAATCACTTCTTGATCTGGAATACTCCTACTGCATTAAAATAGGAGAGGTAAGGTTAATTTATACTCCATCCAACATTTTGAGAGAAGAATTGATAAAGGTTATTAGGACTTATCTGATTATTATGGAATTCTTGGGGTATCCAAGAATCTCAACCCAGTGGGATTTTTCTGTCAATTCGGCATTTAAATCAGTACGGGTCAGTTATATATATTTTTGTATCGATTCAAAAGTTACAAGTAGCGCAAAGTGGAAAGATACATGCTTGGCATTACAAGATAAGATATAAAGACCTGCACATAGATTAGAGAACAAATGAAAGTATATGATATCATTGAGAGAGTAAAAGAATTGAAATGGAAATGGGCTGGTCACATAGCAAGAACTGATGGCAGGTGGACCAAGGCAGTCATAGAATGGATCCCACTTGATACAAAGCATCCACGAAAGAGACCTAAAACAAGATGGATCGACGACATCAGCAATATGGCGGGCCCAATTGGTGAAAGAAAGCTCAGGACCGTATAGGTTAGAAACATGAGGAAGAGGCCTTCATCCTGCAGTGGATAGACAATGGCTAAAATGATGATGATGATGATGATGATGATGATGATATATTTTTAATTCCAGTCTCAACACAGTGCAATTTATGCACCTCTGATATAATGCTGTCTAAAATGTGTTTAACTTGTCTTATGTACACTCTGCATTACTTCTGTTACAACGTGTATTTTTTTGTAATTGTCTAACAGGATGACCGCAATATTGAACCTCTGACGTATGGCCGCATTGCTTCTTATTACTATTTGAAGCATCCAACCATCAGAATGTTCAAGGAGCGTTTAAAACCCGAGTGTAGCGTGAAAGAACTGCTCTGTATTCTGACAGTAAGTTATTTCATTTTATTAATTAGGATAACTAGATTTCAGCAAGAGATAGAATTTCCATCTGCATCATACAAAATATATGAATATATTTGGGAGCATTGTAGTATCTGGTTGCACAGTGGCTAAAGTGCAGTATTGCAGACAATCTCTGCCCACAGCCTGGAGTTCGATCCTAACTGGCTCAAGGTTGACTCAGTCTTTCATCCTTCCTTACTGCTCAGTAAAATGAGGACCCAGATTGTTGAGGGCAATATGCTGACAACATGCAGTAAATCACCCAGAGAGCGCTATAAAGCACTATGGGGTGGTATATAAGCCTAAGCTATTGCTATTGCTACCTTTTTCTCTCAGTAAACTGAGAATTGTTTACATACTGTTTGGGATCTTCAGACTGAATAATATAAAAATTACATATATTAACTACATTAATATTTATGTTTATTAACTTTCAGACAAGGGTAATAGAACTACTTTTGTAGGAATCAAAAATCTTCTTCGCAGCAAAATTTTATATATGCTGAAAGCAGCTCTTGTTTTTTTCAAGTACTAATTTTAATTATTATTATTTTTTAAAGAAAGATGTCATACTGCTGAATATAATTAAAAATTGTGCTGGAAGATTGGAGTGCTTTCATGGTTTTAATTTTAAACTTTGTCTATGCCAGCTTAATGTGTTGTCTGGCAGCCACAGGCAGCTGTTAGGAGCAATGGAGTACATTTTTATTCAGTAGTGTAATTTTTATTATAAAAAAGAGAGAGGCAAATATATTGGCCAGCATCCAGAGAGCTACTTTGGGCACACCCAGGGGAATTATTAGTTATTATTTTTCTTTTTGAACAGTAAAACTCCCTTTTCCTGTTGCTAATTGTTTTTGAAAGTTGCTTCAATTTCCAACCAAGTGGGTTTTATTTTTAAATCAGAATCCAAAATGTCCTTGGTCATATAGAACTAGATATAGGGTGATTGGAGCCAGACTATTGATAAGATAATGGATCAGTACCCTATTCCTAACTTTTATCACCCTTTTTCCTCATTGTGACATGAATTTATCTTAAGTACATCTCTTCGTGTCAGCTCTTCAAGGCAGAACAGACTAGGAAACCAAAGTCGTGCATGCTAATGCTACTTTTATTATAGGGTTACAGTAACAGAATCCTGCAACTCTAAATGCGCATCCCCCTCCCTCTCTTTATTTTCATGAGAACTAGGGAGGGTCTTGTCTGAGATTCCTACTCGGATTGTAGTTCTATCCAAAACTCAGATTTCTTTTAGCTGCCTCTTTGTTTTCATAGTGGCTCTTCTTTCAGGTCCTCAAGATTATTCCTTCTTTCCATTATACTTGTTGTCATTGTGAACCAAGAAAGAATCAGTTACTTGCCTGCTCTCTATTTTGTCCTTTATGTGTCACATAGATTTAACAGAGAATTGGAGATCTTAAGAATGAGCCAAAGTAAGGGCTGGTTATGTGATCCATCCAGAATGTGGGCAGTCGTGTTTAAATCAAGTCAGTCAAGTAACATTTTTAGGCATTAGCTTAAGTTTAACAATAGAAACGCATTGGTTAAAAAATAAAAAAATGAATTAGATTATAGAAGTGTTCAGTTCAGTGTCTAAGTATATTTACCCATGTTGTATAGCTGTAATATTATTATCCTTTTCATCTTGTCTACTACCCCCTCTTATTGGTATAATATAATTATTATTACTCTGTTGTTTTGCATGTCCATTGAGAGCTTATGCACTGGAGACAAAGCCCTTGTGTGTCTAATCACACTTGGCCAAATAAACCTGTTCTGTTCTACTCTACTCTACTCTACTCTACTCCAGACCTTCAGTCCTATCTGAAGGAGGATAGGATTTGCAAATCTTCCCATTTGGGAACAGCTTAAGAAGGCTGATTTCACACACTCCTCTCCTTACAGCCCTAGCCCCACCCATTTTTCTCAGGTGCTGTCTTGGATTACCTCCAAAAGGGTGTTAGGAGAAGCAATATTGTAGCTGATAAATATGGCTTTCCTGTTTGCATGAGAGTCCTACTGGTGGAGATCAGGCTTCAGATAATGTAGATCTCTCCTTCTGTAAATAAATGAGTAAAAAAATATAATTATTTCTATCAAATGTAGGTTGCCTTAATAACAATAGAAGAATTATGATTGTAGCTGTATTCTTCATTTTAAAAAATTACATTTCTGAAAATACCAGTTAGACACTTTAGTTAAGCTTTTGCTTACAAATAATTGATTCACTTTTTCAATAATGGTTTTGGCTGCCATCCTAAATTATTTGTCCCATGCCTCATGCAGTGGATTCTACTTAATACAGATTTATTTGATGAAAGGTGTATCTTTGGTTTGCTTTTTTGCCGACATCAGATCTTCTTTTAAAATGTAGTTTGCTTCTTTCATTTGTCATCCCAGAATAAATAAAATTAAATTTCCAATATAATTGGAATGTGAAGATTTTTATAAATGTAAATTGAAGTGTAAATAATAAAGTTATCACATTTTCTTTATTAACATTCAGCCTAAGAGTTTTAGTTTCTTTTATGTTGTTTTACTAAGAGACAGAGAGTTTTTCTGAAATTGTTTGCTTTGTAGAAGAAATCTGGTATTTTAACAGAATTGCCACTAAGTATCCTCCCATAGATTCCCACAACCCACACACATATGCATTAATGAGCTTCATAATTAAAGGAGTCACTTCACACCTCTATTGTTAACCAGTGGCATTGCATCTGTCCTGTTCCATTGATGCCTTTCTCACTTATTGAAGCATTTAACAGTTTTGGCAATAGGGAATTACATGGCATGGGGTAAGTAGTCTAATTAGATGCAAGTGAAAGTCCTTGGGGGGGGGAAGAGATATTTAAAAAGTAATTTGAAGAATCTCTTAATGATGCTGGCAGTGAAAACTGTAGGCTGAAGTGAAAAAAGGCATGTCAACATTGCAAAACATGGTTGCAATAATAGCCATGTTCACAATTTACTCATAAGGTTTGGAGAGTAGAGAGATGTTTGTTTTAATTTATCTTGAATAAAATTGTAAATGTTTTTTTTTTCTTATTTTGGGATGCATTGATTGTCTTTTTAATTTGATAACCTTTCAAAGCTTATCTTATAAATAATAATGTATTTACCAACAGTAAAACAAAACTCACAGAAAGCAGATAGTACTCCATGCTGGAGTGGTCATTCAGGCAAGGAGAAGATTTATACCTTTAGAAGGAATCCAGTTTTATTCCTGGCTCCTTTATATTGCTTGCAGAAAGTTCCAGAAGTAAAAAAGATTGCTAATATGTTCTGAGGATAAAACAGGACTGGATAATGAATCTTAGATGGCAGAAATTGACTTCTGATTCCATTGTAAAAATCACCCCTCAGAGCAATCTGAGCACTGCCTCCACAATACACACATTCTAAATCTGGAGGTTACAAACCTAAAGTATGTTCGATGTGTATTTTGTATTTGTTTTATTCTATCAACATCATCCCTTTCCAACAACTTCGTGAATCCAAAGAAAATTGTCAAAATGCTAGATTTCCAGACCCAAGAGTCGTCTTCTTCAAAGGAACTCATCAGCAATCTTCATAAAGATGTCAGAACTTAGATTCTAGATGGATATGAGGATCACTTTTATCGCTGTAGAATAATTCTTGCTAACCTTCTAGGCCCAACTTCCCAGCTTGTTAAATCTGGATGGGGATGTAGAACAACACATCTGGTTTAAAAAGGTTACTATAGAGTTATGGTTGATTTCCTTTCTTCCTAGGTATAAATAAAACTATTATTTCGGAAGATGACAGGTTTTTGATATACATGAACTAGTACTAGGCAAAAGGGGAAAAAAGACTATTTGAATCCTTAATTAAAATATAACTTTTCTGATCTTGCTCCAAAACCAGCCAAGAAAATTGGCAGAATGAAGTATAGAAGAAGATCTGGCTTAAGATTAGTTTTTCTACAGCTTCAAGAGTTGGATTGTTAAATTCCTTTGTCTGAGATTAAGGTGTTTTAGGGCACTTCAGGCATCCAAATTTTATGGGCCCTCCTGTAGCTCTTGGTTCTAGACCCTTCATTGCACATATCCTTACTTTCTATTCTGTCCATGTGCGTGTGTTTTTCTCTCTTTACCAGCTCTTTGGTTTATTTTTCCCACAAGAGGGAGCTCACAGGATCCTTCCTGCTTTTCAACAGAAGCTATGTGCATAAGACTTCATTTCCCTTTTTATTTGCCATTCATTTTCTACAGGCTTGTAACCCACAAAGCAGCTTTTGAAATCCAGTTGCACTAATAAAATATTGAGGGTGATATCCTTGATTTAAATATCTTACCTTAAGAATTAAACTTTGCTTAATTCTCTTGAGCCATAACCTACAGTACTATTAAAAGAAACTTCATGACATTACTCTTTTCTTTCAACTTTATAGGTAACCAAACCAAGTGTTTTAACAATTTGATCACATAATTGAGCAGTGACATTTAAAAATATTGTTTCACATGAAGGCTTTTTTGGCTATGAAAAATATGGAAGGCCACTCTTATAGATTATAACCATACTAAACAGAAAAGCAGATTAAAGTACAGGATCATATTTATTGTCAAGAGTACAGACATGAATATTAAATTATTATTAAAATGTTTGATATTAGTAATTGATCTATCACTTTCTCAGAGTTAAATGACAACATTTAAATGTCATGCAGTCACTATAATATTCTACATCCAATAACTCTTAACTCATTTTATATTTAGCTGCTCCTTATAACATGATGCTAGACAAAATTTTGCTACATGCTGTATTATTTTAGGTACAATCTGGAATTATTGAGATATTTCTCATACATCCTGTCTGGACAGAGTCTTCTATTCTGTGGAATATTCTTATAACTACTTTCAAGAGTTTATCAAGGTATAATCAGTTTATCATTACATTTAAGTGGGGTAGGGAATATTGTGTTTGTGTTTATTTCAGGCACAGATATACTGAGACTTTACAGTCTTCCTTTCCATTTCTGTATCTCCTGCATATCTTCCCTATTTATTTGGGGAGGTCTCTCAGCTATTCATTGTGGATTTGGAGGGGGTTCAAAGGAAAATAGTTGAGACTGTTGGAAAACTGAAAGGGGATACTTGTTTTCATTGGAAGACTGATATACAGTAGTTGGGCACAATCCTGAGCAGCAGAGAAGAGTCCAAATTTGGAAAGTCTTCTCTTTTGAACTCATTTTGGTTTTCCAGTCAGGTCTGGAGGGTTTAGGAGTAATAGGAAAAGGCCATTGTGAGTGTACATCCCAAGAGAATATAAGTGAATATTTTCATTAGATGATTTCATCTATGTTTTTATCTCCTTCACTAGAGTCCAGAAAAAGATGGTTCCTGAAAAAGTTGGTCTTTCAAGCAGCATTTTAAATTATCCTGATTTGAAAAAGCAAGTTGAGGATTTATTTAGGCAACAGTTTAAAGCAGAGGTCTCCAACCTTGGCAACTTTAAGACTTGTGGACTTCAACTCTAAGACTTGTGGACTTGTGGAGTTGAAGTCCACAAGTCTTAAAGTTGCCAAGTTTGGAGACCCCTGGTTTAAAGGGAAATGACAATTTTATTTCCCTGTATTGAGATTGG
>QLTV01002982.1:191093-225214 GCA_003457575.1 Thermophis baileyi | reverse complement strand
ATAATAATAATAATAATAATAATAATAATAATAATAATAATAATAATAATAATAATAATAATAATAATATGAACCTGAGAATATAGAATGTGGAATGTAGTTTCGAGTCACAGGAGGGAGAGGTTCTTTGCCCTCTGGAAACGCCCGCCCCCCAACTTCAGAATACATTCCACCACACATGTAGAGATGACAAACCAAACAGCATTGTTCACCTCCGCTTACTTAGTGAACATGAAATATTCCATGTAATAGAATTTATTTGATCAACAATGGCATTTCTGTTGAAGAGCGTTCCCCTTTATTTGGGGCTATACTACAGTAGTAATACAATGAACTTAATTTTCTTTAAGGGCTTGCAAGAGTATTAGTAAACATTTAAACTGACTTTGCAACCTATATAACTGGTGCCTGCTCATTACTTTCTTAAGAAAAGTATTTTATGGTACAACTAGTGGCAGCTTTGACAGTGGGATGAAAAAATGACTTTTTGCACCATATCTTACTGAGAATTGACTGAATAGGAAACCAGTAAAATAAATGTGCAGGCTCTTCTTTAATTTTCTCTGCAGTCAGGTGAGAAAGAAGGAAATATATTTGATAAGGCTTTTAAGTATTTTAGAACTGAGTTTTTAAAAAAATCCTTTGGATTTTTTAAAGGGACATAAATGGATGCCCATCTGCAACTCTTTATAGCAACCGCCTCCTTTCCTGGTATCATGGGGCAGCTATATAATCCTAGGAAAGAGACGGTTGCTTTAAGAGATGCAGAGAGGATCTGCATTCATGCCCCCATGCACTTTAACAGACCTTTTTCACACTGAATCTGAAGCACTCTACAACCCTAATATGAGACTCCTGTCAATATCAGAGTTGTCATTGAAATATAGTCCCAGTTGTTTGCTGCCTTGCATAGGGACAAAACCAGAGGTGGGTTGCTCCCGGTTCGGACTGGTTCGCCCGAACCGGTAGCGACCCGCTGGTGATGTCACGATGACGTCATGGAGCCAGTTTGGTCGGTCCGTGGACACCGCCATCTTTTTTTGAATATTTTTTTTGAATTTTTTCCAGGTTTTTTTCTTCTGCGCATGCGCAGAAGCTGAGTTTCCGGCACTGCGCATGCATCGCCATCTTGTTTTTGGTTTTTTGGGGGGGTATTTTTTTGCACTGCGCGCGTGCGCCCACAAGGCTCACCCACGTGGCGCGGAAGCGAACCGGCAGCGAGGTAAGTTAGAACCCACCCCTGGACAAAACCTATCCCTAGGCTTTACCATAAAGGAATTTACAGGGTAAAACAACAGATGTAGCTTAGACAAAGTAAGTTAATGCTCATAATACATAGCTTAAAATAGGAAAAGTAACATCACACTATCAATGTTACAAGTTTAAATTTCTGAAAAGTACTTTCAACTATTACACAGGCAAGAGTTTCTATGTAAAACAGGCTTGAGATTATCTCAGTAATATGTCACAGTTTACTTACATTCTTCTTACGCAGGGAACCTGCCTCACTCCAATAAGTTAAAGTCTCCTTTAAGTTCAGCAGACTTCTCTTTATTCTCTTCTCTTTTCCAGCAGTCACATAAATAACCATGACTGCCTTTTTTTCAATCTTTCCCAACCTGGCTCCCTCCGACAACTTCAGTCCCTATGCATTAGAAATTACCAGGTTGGTAAAAGCTGTTTGTGTCTGTGTACTTAATACTGGGGGCATCCTAGAGCTATGAATTCTGCTTAAATCTTCTTTTTGCAACTTAACTGATTTATGGCAGAGCCTTTAGCAAGAAATTACAAATTAACACTGGCACAGGAATACATTTGTTTCGATTTTCCATAATACATGTAAGTAGGTGAAATTGTTTTATGAGCTGCAGTTATTTTTTTCTAGGACCTAGTGGCATTCTGTATTTTTTTTTCTGCACATACATTCCATGGTTTGCGTGACCTAAGTTCTGAGGGTCTCCCCAGACGTAAGTAATTCCTTCATATTCCCCCACCCCCGAAGTTCTAAAGCAAACTTTAAACTAAAACCACCTGTTGCTCTCAGCCATTCCAACAAAGCACAATCAGTAGGTAAATCAAGATGACAGTGCCCACCACTCATTGCTGACTTAGTATGCCATCGTATTTTTATGCAGTGCAATGATGGGAGAAAATGGGGAGAGGAAAACCAAGTTCAGAAGAATGAGTACACACAACACACACACACTCACACACACACACACACACACAAAATATCTTTTTATCACTCCTAGTGATCCAGGTCTAGAAAAAAGCAGTTACATATCTCTCTTCTTTTTGACAGTTATTATTACATGATTACTGATAATATTTAATCCTTTCTATTTAAAAAAGACTGCATAAGAAAAATAATTACAAGAAATATAGCATAACTGTTATTTTTTGGAATTTATTTTAGTAATTCAATGCCGTATTTCATAGGAAAAAAATAGTTCACATAGAAACTTAAAATATGGATACAGTTTAAATGTTGATTCATTTAAGGAAGTCAAATTAAAAGAGGGGTGCAATAACATCCAGCAGTCCAGCAAAATAAAATAATAATAATAATAAACCAAAACTGAAATGGTCTTCATATAAGTAGTATAATATGATTTTTTTTCTGATCTCGCTATTGTACAGCTGGAATAAGTTAATATGGCACCTGGACAATGGTGTACTAAGTTTAATACATAATTCTGTCCCAACCCTAAAACTCACATATAAAGGCAACTTGGTTAAAAAAAAACATATAAAATAGAACACACCCTCAAATATACATGCAATTGATTAGAATCGAATGCTTTTTTCAGCCCAAAAAATAATGTCCACCATTTCATCATGGGGACAGTCTTTGTAGAACAGGCTGAATACTATACTAATTAGATCCCTTGGAGCACTTCACAGCTGGCATTTAAATCTAACATTTATCCATAAAGATAGGTGTTATACTTACTACATAGTCTTCTGGAATCCTGACATCTAAGCATAGCCTATAAATTAATATGCTGTATATTAGGATTATCCTAGCAACCACAGTGAGGTGAGTTGGAGTAAACCATAAAGAACCAGTCAGTACAGAAAGATTATTATTTATTTATTTATTTATTATATTTGTATGCCGCCCAACTCCCAAAGGACTCTGGGCGGCTTAACAACAGCAAATAAACATTAAAAACATCATAGAAAAGAAAACATTATAAAACATCATAAACAATTATAAAACATTAAAACATTAAACATTAAAACAATTTAAAACTCATGCATATCACATCATGGCCAGATCTCGACGATTACAACCGCGAGATCACGGCCTCAGGCCTGCCGGAAAAGCCAGGTCTTTACTGCTTTTCGGAAGGCCAATAGGGTGGGGGTGGTCCGGATCTCAAGAGGTAACTGGTTCCAGAGAGCTGGGGCAGCCACAGAGAAGGCCCTTCCCCGCGGGCCCGCCAGCCGACACTGTTTAGCTGACGGGACCTGGAGGAGACCAACCCTGTGGGATCTCAGATTATTAATTGCAACTAAAGGTAATGTGATAGTTTATTTATTTATAAATGTTATAGTTGCTTATCTCATCTAGTTAGTTTAGGCAGCTCAAAATTAAAATATAAAAGTACCACAGTATATTAATAAACACAATACTGTATTATAACATCACAAAAGCCGCTAGAAACAATCACACAATTATAATCTCATACGAGATGTGCCTAGTTAACAACCAGCCAACACTTCTGGTCTTTAAGACTTTCCGGAATGCAAACAGGTTTAGAGTTGTCAGGATCTCAAGGGCAGGTGCCCTTCCATAGGGCAGGTTCCACAGCAAAGATGGCATCCTTCCTAGGACTTTCTAGATGACATTGTTTCACTGCAGAGACCAGGATCATGCTTATCTTACTATATTGGTGGGACCCACAGAAATCATTGGGGAGGGCTACAAAAATAACCTGGTTCTGTGCAATATAGGAATTTATAGGGTTAAACTAAAACTTCTTTTTCCCTATCCTGATTTTCAGTTATTCTAGGCACTAGGAAAAACCCTAATAGCATCACATACTGTAGATGCACAAGGATGGAAATGTATAGCTAAGATATCATCAAAATACTGGTGGTATTTAGCTCTGTATCAACAAATGATCACACCTAAAATTAAGGATAGTTGGAAAAGGATGGAACCCTGGGACACACCTCCCTCCCTCCCTCCCCCCCTCTCCCCCCTCTCTCTCTCAGACACACACACACACACACACACACACACACACACACACACACACACACCATTCATTTAGAACCAGCCCTAGTGGAAAGAGAAGAGCTAACACAAAACAGTGTCCCCTACTCCAACCCCTTAAGCCAGTTTAGAAAGATAACATGATTGATAATATAAAAACCACTGAAAAATCAAGGAGGGTCAGAATGGATGCAGTACCCCATCCTAAGCATACCAGAAATGATTCACAAATGTGATCAATTCCATTTTGGTACTATAACGTGATCTGAAATACAGTTGAAAATACCTTCAGGTACTAAACTACATTATTTATGCTTCAATTCTCTGTAATACAGGATAGATTTTTTTTTCTCTTGTGGACTTTTAAGAGCCATACAGAAACAGAACCAGTTGAAAATGCTAGCAACTGATCAGTCTTTGTCTTCAAATGTCTGTCCTACTGAGGCAGATCTGCCCCTACTTCCATTAAAAGTCTTTATTTTTGTTTTTCTATCAGAAAGATAGTGTGCCTCCATTCTTTTCAGCCATCTCAATAATAGTAGCCATTTGTTTTTCTTTGATCCATTTATAAACTTCATGGTTGTCTTTCTATACTCTCTTGAAAATGCAGTGTGTTATAACATTATGCGTTACTTATCACTTTGTATCTCTTTCTGCTTGTTCAGAGGAAGACACACATCTAAATCATGTTCTGCCATGAAAACTCCATCCATTTGTCCTTTCCTCTTGTGTCTATTCAACTATAGTACCAAGACTTCTGTCCTGATATAGTCTTTAAATGTCTTTAAGAACTACTGACTACTGCAACATACTGTATATACAGTATGACTGCCCTTGAAGACTACTTGGAAGCTTCAGGTGGCTCAGAATGCAGCAACATAAGCAGCAATGTGCATGCCTCAGTGTGCCATGTCACATCTGTTTTGTGAGTTTTACTGCTTGCCAGTTTGCTTCCAGGTGCAATTTAAGGTGCTGGTTGTTACCTATAAAGTCCTAGATGGCATAGGGCCTGGTTACTTGAGGGACAGCATGTCTCCCATAGTATCTGCCCAGCCAATTGAATCACATCAGAGTTGGCATACTCTAGATTCTTTTGATTAAACAATATCATCTATCAGGACCTCTAGAGCAAGCATACCTTCTCTGTAGCAGTACCTGCCTTCTGGAATAAGGTTCCCTCCAAGATCCAGACAGCCCCCACCTGCTGTTGTTTGAAAGGATTTTGAAGGTCTTCACCCAGGCCTTTAGCAAGAGTGAGTGAAGCCCCCTTCCCTTTGGATTATGTGGGTTTGTTTATTTTGTTCCCATTGGGGGGTTTTTTGTTGTTGTTGTTGTTATTCTTTCCATCTTCACTCTTTGTATATGGTACTTTATTTGTATTTATCTCTCGCTGTCTTAATTAATCATTGGAGTTGGGCAGCATATAATTTTAAATAAAGATAACACATCTTTAAATAGTGCTTCTAATTTGAGTTGAGCAGAATATGACGACTGTAAGAAGGAGGGGATATAGTCCAAGATTTGTTACGAGAAATAGAAGTGCAAATATTGAAATATGAGTGAAGAAAATGGATGAGACTAAAGTCCTGATCGCTTAGAGAAAAATGTGGTGGTTTATGTAAAAAAAAATATGTGAGTTGCCTCTGCCAATGTTTTTTTTTCTTTTTGAGAATTTATCTCCCCAATTAATGTATGTCAACACTGTCACTTAAGACAATCAAATGAAAAATTACGTATTTGGGAAATGATCTATAGGACCTAATTTCTCCTGCATTACATTCTGTTTCTAATATTTGATCTGATGTTCAGAATGTAAACAGCGGGTGGGCTATCCAATCCATAAGACAGAAGGAAAATATTTGTAGTTTATGTCTTACAGAGATACAAATAGATCAATGCTATTTAAAATAGTGTGCTACTGTAGAAAATAGGGAATGTTTCTTAATTCTTTCGGAATTTTTTTTTTTTCATTTGGTTAACGGGGGTTCTAAAAGATGTTACTGTTGAATGCTATGTAAGCTGTAAGAATGCATGTTCACCTTCTCTCACACAGAGCAGATGGATGCTTGACTGGCTGCTAATCCACAGCTGGAATGGTTTCAGCATTTTCCATGTTGCTGAGTTAGAGTGGTTTTCTAGTGGACTGAGAGGGCAGCAGGAGAGGGATATCATTATTCATCCGTATCCCAGTGGGATTGCTGCCAGGAGAGATTAATTTTTTCTCTTATGCTTGTAAAACAAGCTCAGGTGGAGTCTGTAATCCTCAGGGCACGGGTGGCAGATCAAGGAAGATGCTACAAAGCTAGTTAATTTTCAGATTCTAGGGGAAACAGAAGCTCTGTTAGATGTATAAATACATGATTGCAAATTTAAGTAGCTCAAATCCAAATGGGATCTTCCCAGACATCTGGTACTGAAATCTCTATTTTTCTTTGTTTTTAATAGAAGTTCTTGCTAGTTCGAATTGCAGCAAAAGTAGCTCTCTTCAGTTACCTTCCTCTTGGCAGATCTATTAAATATATTTTACAAGTAGTAAATAGGAATGTAAGATGAGTCGAAGTATAGAGAGCACAGGTTTATTGAATGTGCACACTGCGTCCTTTATTACAAAATAGCCAAGTTAAATTTTCCATTTTTCACTCTGTTTGTTCCCTCTCCCCCAGTCACCAAAATATGAAATAGCATTCATGTAAAGTCCAGTGGTCAGCAACTCGAGCAGATTTCTACATAAACATTTAAGGATTTCTATTGTTGCGGGGGGGGGGGTTCTTTAAAGATAGAGCCATCAGCCAATATTTAGCCTACTGTCAATGTCCCTGCCATTATGATCACCGAAGAATAGACTGGTTTTAAATTACTGAGATTTAGTAAAATATGTTTTTATCATATGACTTTATATAGTGGCTTCAAACAGCAGCAAGATTCTAACCAAGAGGAAGAGTCGTTAGCTGGATTAGTTATGGAGATGGTCTTTCAAGTTTCAATATCCCCTGTAGATCCAGCCTCTTTTATCCCAGAAGTCTTAGAAGATGAGAATTGGCTCAGTGATACTGCAAGGCTATTGTCACTTAAGGGATTCATAGCCAGAATCCCTTAAGGCTCTCCACTATTTAGATAGGAGGGGTACTCTTATCCAAGGGGATTAAAGCACCTTAGTTAAACCTGGACTCTGTGCAAACGCATTGTTCACTTACATCTATACAATATCTTGCAATCCTAGCTGATACAACTCACTGTTCAAACCATTACATATCTCTTGTATAACATGGGTCCCCATTTGTGGTCCACATAGAATATTCTTCTAAAGCAACTAACATACATACACGCATACATATATACATCAAGAAAAACATAATGGAACTCTGCTCATAAAACTGGGCTTTTCTATCTTTTTATATGGCACTTTGGGAAATCTCCCATTATATCAATAACACTTAGACTTATATACCGCTTCACAGTGCTTTACAGCCCTCTCTAAGTAGTTTACAGAGTCAGCATATTTCCCCCCAACAATCTGGGTCCTCATTTTACCCATCTCGGAAGGATGGAAGGCTGAGTCAACCTTGAGCCGGTCAGAATCAAACTACCGAACTGCTGGCAGTCGGCAATCAGCAGAATTAGCCTGCAATTTTGGGATGGGGAAATTGACAGGGACAAATTGCTCCACTCATAGCAACTTTCCCTTTCAATTAATTCTATTTAGAAATTTTCCCATTCCTCTAGCTATTGGGGATCTAAAGAAGCTCACTTGTAGTTTAAAAGATAGCCATGCTGACTGGAAGGGTATTAAATCAAAGAAGCTTGATTTGCAATCAGTAATAACTATTTACTTGTTTCTGGGCAGCTTTTTCAACAAATATTCTGCTATTTTCATATTGTTATCAACTTGTATAAACCATGCCAAACTAAGAGGTAGAAAGTTAAACTTTTTATAAGAACTCCTGATTACAGTATTTTAAATGTTTCTTAACTTTTTGTCAATGTATAATAATAGTGAATATAATACTTTGCAATCGGTTATTATGTCTGACAAGAATTAGTCTAAAGCAGGGGTGTCAAACTCCCGGCCCACAGGCTGGATGCGTCATGCGCTGCCCACGCCCAGTTTAGCGAAGGGGGAAAAAGTCACGATATGTCACGTGACAATGCCTTGACTTGAAGATTCAAGTTTGACACCCCTGGTCTAAAGCATCTCTGAGATGCCAGAATATCCCTATCTTCAATTTTATACTTTTCCCCATGCTGAGCATTTTTTAGAAGATTCTAAGTCCTTGTCTTCGGGATCAGTTAGGCAGAAATGCACTGCTATTGTTATGGAGAATCAATATAACAGATGTGGAAAATTGCAGTAATTACTTCGTGAGCAAGAGATACCTTTCATGGATGATTATCCAAACACCATCCTATACAATTGTCATACAGATGTCCACATGTTTTACATGTGGTACAGAAAGATTGCACCACAGGCTTGAGAACTTGTGCTAATATTTTGGAGAACGTATTGTATATCAGGGCATAAGAAAACACAACTGTGATTAATGGGACAATGGAACTTGCATGCATTTTGATTCTCTTGAAAGCCTTTACATACATGTAAGAAATTAATATGGTAAAATTGGAAACCAAACAACCCTTAACTTCGGGGATGTTAACTAGCATAGGTGTTATTAGTACTTGGTCTGCTTTGTTTGGGTATCAATGAATATGTATGCTCTCACTGTGCACATTATTAAAAATTCAGTCTGCAGATATTCTTATGGAAAAGAGGCATCCATAAATACATTTTTTAAAAATTGCTTAAGTGAGGCTAATGTTTTAACATATAAAAGGGAACCGTGTCCTATGAATTCCTTTTAGTAATGTCTAAAATAGTTCCTGGCTTGAAAAAGAATTGATTTTTATCATTAAGCTGCTAAGCTATTGAAAGCCACAAACCACAAACAAAATTGTGCTGACAGATACCAGCATTCCGTGCTGTGTGCTGGGTTTTTTTGTTGGAAAGGAAAACACAGTTACTTGAGCTAACAACAGTATTAGATCTGTGAGCTTATGAGAGAAGAGCAAGTTTTGAACCTTTTTGAGGAAGTGCCCTGTATGATGGGTAGTGAAAGAAGAAATATAAGTTAGAGAACAAATTAAGAAAATGATTAGATTGTATAGGCTGTTGGTTTATTAAGTGAGAAATATTTCATATACAGTTTGGCTAGATAATTTTTATTGAAAATAAGAATGAAGCCAAATGAAACAGTTGATTTCCCTCTACCATTCTAAATAAGCAAGTTCCTCTTACATCCACAGTGGCTCACACCTGTAGCCTATTCTTCCTTCTCACAAATTAACCAGACTCTTTGTATGGCACTTAGTGGCCTTAAAACTGAGCAGTTATTGAGTGTTCACATAGCTACAAAGTCTGGCCTGGGAATCCTTCCTCCCGCTGGTGACATCACGATGACTTCATGGATCCGGTTCGGTCGGTGGCGGTCTGTGGACGCCGCCATCTTTGGGGGGGGGTTCCGGGGTTTTTTTCTTCTGCGCATGCGCAGAAGCCAAGTTTCCGGCACTGCGCATGCGTCGCCATCTTGTTTTCAGCTTTTGGGGGGGGGATATTTTTTATTTTTTTGCACTGTGCACGCGCGCGCCCACGAGGCGTAGCCACGAGGCGTGGGAGGAAGCGAACCGGCAGCAAGGTAAGTTAGAACCCAACCCTGGTTGGCACTTTTAAAAGGAAATTTTAAATTGGAAATTGCTTCTTATCTCCTTTTCAGCTATTAGGAACCTTTGGATCAACAGATTTTACAGCACAGGGTGAATTTCCTTCTATCCTTAGTGCAAGAAGTTTTAAATAATAGTTTTAAAACTTTAAAAAAATTCTTTTGGATAAACAGCAAAAGGATGATTAGAACTTTAATTTTGGAAAGTTATAAATGGACTAAGGACTTGAAATAACATTTTGGGATTAATTATAAAAATCCTTCTCATGAGAAAGGATGAGGATAAGGAGAACTCATGGAGTTCTCTTTAAAAAAACTGAACAGGATGAGACTTTAAAGTTGGACACTAGATGGTACCAGAAGGAGCTAAAGATTACAATTAAAAGAGTACATTTAAATTTGACTTTCTATGCAGAACGAAGAGAAATATTTTAACATTCAATATATTGAAGGATATTTTTTAACAATTGATCCAGAAATTAATTCTAAGAATGACTACCTGTATAGATAGACTGATATAGTTCTTTTCTTTTTATTTACTATATTCTTATTTTTTTCTTTTCCATTTTTCTAATTTTTTCTTTTCTGCTCTATTTTTTTTCTCTTTATTATTTTGTTTAGTTTGTATTAGTTTTTATCTCCATAATTCTACATTTTAATAAAATTATTATTTTATAAGTGCCTATGTTACTTCCATTTTATTTAAAATCTAAACCTCTGTATGAATTTGGAGACTCACGTATGAATTTGGAGCTAATTCTGATCAGTTTTCTGATGCCAGTCAGCTGCACTTTTCCTTTTGTACAAGCTTAGACTTAAATATATGCAGTCTTCATATGCCTTCAGTTTGTAAAGAACTAGATAACTGGAAAACAAATTGAAGCTGAATTTGTATTAGATTAAGATGATATTGATTCCAAGTATTAGACATCAGGGAAATATACCTGATCAGGACAGGTTTGCACTTTTCTTTAATTGTTATCTTCATACCATGGGGATCTTCCAGAATTCAATTTAGACATATAATATCAATGGAAGGATGGCCTTTTATAAGATTTATTCTATAAACCTACTGCAAATAAACAAATTGCACACTATCATATTCAAAGTCTTACCTTTGTCTTGTGCCCTTACCTTACCTTTGTCTGGTGCCCAAATTGCCTGCAGAGCTCCTCTGCTACATTTTACCTTAATTCTTAAGTCATTATTAAACGATCAGTTTTTGCTGGTCTCACTATGGGAATGCTTAACATCAGCAGCCAATTCTGCTTTTCTGCAATGGGCTCTAGATTATGAAATAACATAACTGGAATTGAGGTGTGGCAGCTCTTTTTTATAGTTTAGAGAGGAGATTTTAAAAAACCTATGCCAATTTTGGATTTTTAGACTTAAAAAGAAAGACAATACTTTTTTAAAAAAAAATTAAATTGCTGGATTGTAAGTGATCATTAGAATGTTACGGGATGTTTGCAAACCGACTATAGCCATAAAATAGGAATAAATCTCATATTTTTTAAGAAGAGAAAGGTGAAGATTCACATTTGAAAGATCTGTTCATATCTTAACTTGTCTGCTGCACATTCTCCTTTATGACACTTCGAATTGGAAGGAAATAATAAAAAAAATGTTCTGTACTGAATGTGTTATTTTTCCAGCTATTTCCCAAGGTCACTGCAAGTAATGGAGATTTAAAATAGGGGGTCAGAGAAGTGTTACTTCCAGATAATACATGACTGTTTCCCTGATATATCTGAAAGGGAGAAGTGGACTGAAACTATAACATTTCATAGCCAGACAGATGAATTGATATATCATACTTTGATTGATCAGGCCAGAAATAAACAAACAAACAAATATCAACCCTTAAATCATCCTGAAGGTACAAGCAGAATTTTGCCCTATGTATTCAAAGCAGGAAAGAAAAAACAACACTCACATTTATCCCTTCAAACCATGTAGCAAATGTGTCCTCAGTTCTGTATCTGCCTGAACAAATAACAATTCATTTGCATTCATAAAACTTTAAAAACTATCTATCCTATGAAGCTGGTACCACAAACCAAATCTTGTGGAGTAGAAATAAACTTCTAGAAATAGAAAGTTGTATAAAAATAAATATCACATGAGTAAGTTTAACTACAATATTGGAGTTAAACTTAGGAGCCACTTTAATAGAGGTGTTTCTTTTTGCTTGGTTTGCTACTTATAAATCTAGGACTGGATTAATTCCATCTGTTTGCTAGTAGATATTAGTGGGGAAAGTTGGCTCATATATTAGGCTTATAATTAATAAACCACCCAAGAGTTGAATACTCCCCCCCACACACACACACATATCAATAGATTAAATGACTTGGTGAAAGAAGCAAAATTTTAAAATGCATATGTTTAACCTTATAGCTATGAAAAGCAAATCTTAAAAATTGAGCAAATAATTTAGAGAAAATGTGCTTAAAAGTGAATCAGTGCAGGGCAAATATTTTTACTAGCCTTCATCTATTTCATAGCAAGTGTTGCTTTTCCTTGGATCCAGAGAACGCTGGGGTTATATTTTGCTTGTAACTTAGTCAAGGAACATTATATGTTTCTCCATTTTATTTTCTGATAAAACAAACTGAACAGAAGTCTTGTAGCAGGATTTTTTTTAATACAAGCTTCATAGTTACTGTATTGATTTCTTTTCCCCATTTTTTTCCATAATGAGAGAACAAGATGAGGATTGGCTCGATAACAAGGATAAATGGACTTCTCTCCTATCTCTAGGTTACAATAATTTCAGATCTTTTTTTTTCTATCCTACCTCAACTCAAATGAATTTGATAGTAAAGTTGAAGAATGCTCTATTGTCTAGTGGGCCAAAAATATTGGCATATTGAAGTTGAAAAACATTGTAATACTGATTTTATCACAAACTACAGAAAACAGGTGTTCTGAGGTAACACTTTTGGTAGCAAGTAGACCATAACAGATGCTTGAGCATCTAATTTTATATCCACTTGTCTTTAGAAGATGAAATTAAAGAGCATTGAGATACATATGTTAATGTTTTATTTTATGTTAATCTGCTTTGTTATGCTTAAAAGCATATTAAATATATGTAAGAACTTTTAAAGTCATTTTAAATAATTTACTTGATATTGTTCTGATTTCTTTTTCCTTAAGATGCTTTCCCTTAAGACAGGTTTCAACACTAAAAAAGAGATGCCTTTAATGCATCACTAATTTTGGGGTGATGATTCAGGCATGTCCTTTCATACTGGTGGTATATGTATCTTTCTACATTTTCTCCCCATAGCAGTTTCTCCATCATCCCCATAATATAGAGATGAGGTTAAATGAGGCATAATGCAATATCAAAGTCAGTATCGTGTAATAACTAAATTGGCTAGAAACCAAGAGACTGTAACTAGAACTCCTGGCTAGAAGCCAGGAGACTGTGAGTTCTAGTTCTCCCATAGGCATAAAAATAGGCTGGGCAAATTTGGGCCAGTCATTCTCTTTCAGCCAAATTCATAGGTGTGTTCTTGTGAGGAAAATATGAGGTGGGGAAAAATATATATGCACATTTTTATTCACAGTGTATGGAATATGAATACTGGCTATTTAGGTGACTTTAAAGATTTGTTTGTTATAGACATCCTTCCATTATACGTAAGTGTTGCTCATGAGTGCTAAACAGTTTTGACTGTAAAACATTATTTATAATGCTCTTTGTTTACTGTTCCTGTTTATTCCAATTTCCGTGGTGCTTCCAAAATCCTTGTTCAACCTTTTTATTTTCTGTATTTCTAAAACCTTTTATTATTTGTATTTTGTACAGAATTTATAATCTGCCCAAAGGTTCTGGGTTGCTAAGTACAAAATAGCTGAAATAGAAACAATGTAAACAGTAGACTAGAACTGGGGGGGGGAGAAACAGAATAATAATACAATATCAAAATCTGGAATGGAAATCTGTAATCAGCCGCAGCTGAAGACTGATTGGAACAGTACTGCTTTTAATGTTTCCTAAAACTTTGTAATGTTAGCACTGAAGAGACTTCCAGAAAGAGGTTGGGGAGGGGGCTACTATAGAGAAGGCCTGCCATTTGGTCCACCACCTCCTATGAACCTTTCAAATAAGGGACCTCCAGAAAACTCTCTCTGGATGACTTCACTAGATTCATTCATCACAAGACAATGGCTGACATTTATCCGTGCTGTGCCATTTATGGTTTTAAGAGTCATAAGTAGCATTTTGAACTGAGTCTGGAAGTTTACTGGTAGCCAATGAAGCAACATTAAAATAGAGACTATTCTATATTGGCAATGTAGAATAATGGGGGGGGGGATAACTAGTAACTTTGCTGCCAAAACTTACAGCCATTGTAGAAGGATGATGGGGGGGGGGGATAACTAGTAACTTTGCTGCCAAAACTTACAGCCATTGTAGCTTCCAGGTCATCTCTGAGGCAGCCCCAATATATTACAATAGTCCAGTTGAGTCGTGATCAAGGTGCAAGTTATTGTTGCCAAGTAGCAACATAGAATTCAAGAGAACACCTAAATTTTAAACCATACCCATTGTTGTTGGAAGTCAGAGAACCTAGGAAGTTTTAATAATCCACATAATATATGTGTTGATCCAAGCAGTGTGGCCATTTGCAATTGACGGGTGGAAATGTTGTCAATACAGAGATTTTCTAAGTGTCTTCCAAGATTTTTTTGGTATGGCACCCAGTGTGCCAATAACTATTTGTATTATTGGGAGAGTGTTATCCTATCCAGAGCAATTACCAGGACCAATTTTCTTAAGATTACTGTGTTTATGAACAAACAACAGTTTTGACTTGGAAAGGTTTAATATGAGCTTGCTTTGCTCCATTCAAATTGTCACAGTCTCCAGACATCTGTTCAGGACTTCCAAAGCCTCTCCTTTATTTCCTACAGAAATGATGTATAGCTAGGTATACTTCACCCCAACCTGATGGATAAATTCTCTAAACAGTTCATGTAAATGTTAAATAACATGAGAGAAAGCACTGGGCTCTGTTGAACTAAAATAGAATACAGGAAAAGAAAGTGCAAGTTCTCAACCAAAAGGTTTTAGAAGATAGATTAATATTTCAATAGAATGAACGAAAAGATTATTATGTAAGAGGATAGGGAAGTTGCTTGGACAGAGTGAAAAGAAGATTATGGTACAGACTACCACAGAGGTATGGTATGGATGTATGCTAATACAAAGAATACTTGCTGGAATGATGAAATGAAAGATGATGCAAATGAGAAAAATGTATATAAGAAAATAATTGATGAACACATACATATATGTACATCACCTTTTAAATATTGTCGGAAAAGCCAAGCTGCAGTGCTAAATTTGCATAATATATTACTAGTGCCTCAAATTCCACATTAAACAAGCTTCCCAGTATAGTGTTGATAAAGAGGATAGTTGCATTTACAAGCTCAGGGAATGTGAGAGGCTGAATTGGTTTGGTTTGGTTTAGTTTAAGACTCTTAGTGTTACAAATTAATCAGTTTGGCCTGAGAAGTCTACAACTCATTAACTTTAAAGGCTTTGCTATTTCTCATGGTTGAACTTAAGTTTTAACATAAATAAGGCTTTCTTTTGTCACCTGCATTGGTCAAGGTATTCCACATTTCACAACTCTGTCCAATGTATATTTGCTTAGGAGTATTACTGACTTTAATGGCACTTGGTCTTTAGTTATTTTGCACCAGATTGTGATTGTGCTGCATAATATTATACAGGCTGGCTAGATGTTAGTTTCATTGTATAGAAGACTTAGTGCCTGCAGCCTTAAATCACTATAAAATATGTTACTAAAATATAGCATACTTGTTTTTTAATAAATCTAGGAACTGGTATACAATATAAATCTACATTGGAGTAAAGTAATTTTATGCTTAAAATAATTTGGATGAGAGAATCATTGATGAAATAAAAAGAGCTTACAAATAATATTAATTGAATAGAAAAATTGCTGTAATTTCAAGCTATTATTTTCCCAAGCTCTTCTGGTAGTAAACTATGTATTTTAAGACTTTTGGATTCTACCCCTTGGTATATCTGTTTTTGTGAATTTTCACTTGATACGGTATGTGACTGATTAACATTTGGATGGCAGTAATTCAAAATTAGTTTTAATTAGGGAATGTAGGGTGGGCCTTTAGATTTTATTAGGGACCAGTAAAGTGTCTGTTGTAGCTTTTTTATAATAATGGTACCAATATCTCCTGAATAAAACAAATCTATATCATTATTTCCACTCTTTGGAACCATTGGTTTTGAACTGCTAGGTAAGGCAAGAAAAAACTCAGAATAAATGTTTTCTTAGGCTTTAGTGGAAACTTCAATAACACAGGAAACGTTTTTGGATTTGGAACTGATTTTTAGGCAAAAGGGTGAATGAATGAATAAAAATGCAAAGTGCTTCTAATTTTATCTTTAACACAGAATTGTATAGAAGTATAAAAGGACCATCTTGTGATACCCTAAAATCAATAAATATGATCTTCCATCATTTTGGGAGATCTGAGTAGATTTAAATGCAAATAAAAACTTGTAATTGCTAACAGTTGTGAAAATCCCTCAGTCTGAGAACTGAATGGCCATTGACTATTCAAATGTAGAATGATAACTGAGATGTAGACAGACTCAGTTCTGTTTTAAGGCTGCATGATGTTAGCTACCAATGTTACTTTTGTTCTTGACAATTTAGAAAGGAATAGATTTTATGGCCTGTTGTAGCTCTCTTTCCAAGAAGTGCTATGGCATATATTTTTGAAATTGCTGTTTGGTTATTAAATCCTGGTATATGATTTTTTTTCACTTTGTAAAAAAAAAGGAGGGGGGAAGGGTTGAGAGGAATCGGAATAAATATTTGTATCAGTGCAACCAAAAACTGTTGGGGACTCTATAAATACTTTTTTTTTTTTCAGCTGCTTCACTTTTCTTCCTCATTATTTCCTGTTGGCCAAAAGGAAACCCAGTAAAGAAATTCTATGCTTCTATCAGAAAGCTTCCAAATCTTATGTGATTTTATGCCTTATATATCAGCAGATACATCAGATCTTGTTGAATTTCCAAATTCATTCAGCTTCTTATTGGCACTTAAGGGAAATGAAGGAACAGTTCATTTGGCATTCTTAATGTTCTTATTGATGTACCCGTTCTCAAATTTTGAAGTCTTTTTAAAGTGGTGCAGCCAGGCTCTTGTTTTTGTTGTTCATAAATTGGCATTGTGTAGTCTGTGGAACTTGCAGGGCAGGTTTGTGCTAAAAAGGGAAATGAACACAGAAAAAAACTGAGTGAACAGCAAGGCCACTTTGATTTGATTATGAAGGATGTTTCTTTATTCCCTCTGTCTTCCTGCAATCTGAAAACAGTAGCAGGGGGTTACAAGCTGAGTTCATCATAGAGTTGTCAATCACTGCCATTTCACATTTGCAATGGAAGATGTCTTTATTCAAGGACAGCTGGGCAAATCAGAAGCACAGATTTGCAGTTAGTAGCCTGTCCTGCCGATGCTAAGCAAACAGGGACAGGGCAGGCAGACCAGCCTGTCACATAAAAATATAATGGACTAGGCTGACCTTGGTGCCCTACATTCAGCTTCGTTCCCAGATGCATAAAAGCTCCAGTGCTCATTCTCAATTTCCTTTAATTACTTACATGATGTAGATAAGAAAATGAACTTCACTTACAATCATCCATCACACACACATAGGAAATGAAGTAGGCAAAGTGTTTGAAACCAGAGGAGTATTTTGGAAGTAAATAAAACAGGTTGTTTAAGGGGGAGAAAGGAGACTTTTTCTGTTTTCCAGAAATACCTGCTCAGCTGCAGCCATTCTGCTGATCCCACCCCTTGGTCTGTCTCATGGCTAGAGCTACCAAGCCCCAAAAGAAAAATCTCCTTGGTAAATATCCCTTAAAATATTGTTAAGGGATGTGGCTTAAATAAGAGTGAAACAAACATGAAGAATTCTATAGGGCTTAAGATGGCACTGACCCTTTGGTTCAGAAAATAAATGACCACAGTTTTCACAAAAGAATGGAAAAGACATCAAGGATTAGGTAGCAGTTGTCTGCTGTCTGTCTTTTAAAAAAAAAACACTGTTCAAAGACCACGATATTTTTAGAGGTTGCTTAGGTTTTATTTCTAGGGTTTTCTGAATTATTATTCAAGTTCTTTATCCTCTTGTCTTGAGGCTTTATCTGTCAATTAAAAGAAATATTTTATTGTACAGTAACCATGTGCACACAAGTAAAACTTATTACAATTAATTCTCATACACAGCTTTCACACAGTTAACTTTAATTAATCTGCAAAATTTGGCCAAATTTACAACTGAGAGAGCATTTTCTTTTGAAAAGCATTTGAACTTTTGCCAAAAAAACATTACTATATTGTAAATGTAATCCAGCCTTTCTCTAGTGCTTCTTGTGCTTATGGATGAGCAATAAATCTGAAAGCTTTAGGAACACTTGGTTTTTCCAATCTGTGCTTCCAACTGTGGCCCTTTGTAGCTACAGAGGTCCGTATTTCTCGTAAGTGGTTTTATTAGGAGCTTGGGTAAAATTTGCCAAAGCAAGCTCCTAATTGTCTATATCCCAGTTCTTTCCATATATATTTTTTTACACTAATGTTCTCTCTCTCTCTCTCTCTCTTTCAGGATGCTGAAGAATACACAGACCTCCCAGTGAGGCACAATGAGGATCAAATGAATAGCGAACTGGCCAAATGTCTCCCCATTGAAGTCAACCCACATTCTTTTGACAGCTCACACACCAAATGTCATCTTCTGTTGCAAGCCCACTTTGAACGTGCCGTGCTTCCATGTCCAGATTATGTCACTGATACCAAAACGGTGTTAGACCAGTCAATCAGAATATGTCAGGTACAATTAATTTTTTATGCTTAATTGTCTAGTTTGGTATTTATGGCTGACAGAATCTAGATTTGAAAATGTGCCCGAACTGTTGATATTGATTATTACATCATAATGTAGTCACACATTTTAATGCATAATATTTCATAGGCTTTATCTCTTTTTTATTAGGTTATAATATAAAATACAAAAATACAGAAGAAAATAGTAGGGAAAATAGGGGAGGGAAAAGGGGGAAAAGAAAGAAAAGGCACTGACTTCAAACTCCCTTTGGTGCAGTAGAATAAGATAATAACATCAAACCTCAACTTTTTATTTTTACATAATAGTATAAACTAGCCATTTCTATAACAACAAATCTATCTAATTGGTAAACTGCAAAATCAAAGTTTCTTTTTTTTCCCCACCCCAAGCACCAAGTCCAGAAGTGGTTTCCAAGCAGAAACAAAAGTAATTGTGTTTTTTTCTTTAATAAAAGCAGTCAATTTAGCCATCTCTGCTAACTCCATTAACTTTTGCAGCCATTCATCCATTGTGGGAATCAAAGTGTCCTTCTATTTCATAGGACTTATCTCATGCATCATCACATCAGTCATATGAGGTAGATGGGCCTTAATTAAAAAAATATCTTGCCTATTTTATTCAAACAAAATATATTGGCTTGATATATGGTATTTTGGCAATATACATACGAATTTATAAATGCTCAAAAAATACAGGCCTTAGATAATTACTACACACCATAATCACTAAAAATCATTTTAGTGTATATACATTTTTAACATTACCACTGTATTGTTTATGTCAGTGCAGGTTCCCACTGTCTGTTTCTGAACAACATATGTAATGAATTGAATGAAAGATCAAAAGTTAAATAGGAATTTGATAAGCCTTTATCAATTTTTAAGCCAAGATCATTATGTGTTTCTTTCCCTTCAGAGTTGATAAGATACAGTTCCACCTAACACTAATTACCAAAACAGAAGCAATTTTTCTCATGATTACTAAAAATTTAGTATGTCAGTACTTCTGTGACATAAGGCTACTCTTATGATATTCAGCCTTAATCCTTTGAAAAGTATTTACCCTGTATATGTTAAGCACATTTCAGCAGTATATCTATGCTTTGAGAACAGAGTTCTCTTTGAGAACAGAGTTATGGCCATATTTTGTTCCGTACCTAGTAATCATACCTTGCATTGCTACATCTGGTTTTTGTGTCAAAATAAGAAATGGTTCTTGTCTCATAATCATAGTCTCATATAGTGGTACTTATAGGTTTTTGAACCCTTTCGAATGTTCATTATTTCTGCATAAATATGACCTAAAACATGATCTTTTGTCCACACAAGTTCTAAAATTAGATAAAGAAAACCCAATTAATCAAATGAATCAAAATCTTTATACTTATTTATTTGTTGAGGGAAATGATACAAAGCTATGTATTTGTGACAGAAGTGTATGAAACTTTGCTTTCTATAAATGGTATGCCTCTCTTGGCAGCAATAATAGCAACTAAACATTTTTGATAATATTTATCAGTCCTGCACATCAACTTCAAGGAATTTTAGCCTATCTCTCCTCACAGAACAGCTTCGATTCAGGAATGCTGATAGGTTTCCATGCATAAACTGTCCACTTCAGATGCTGGCACAACATTTCTATAGGATTAATGCCAGGACTTTGATCCATTCCTTGTGTGAGGAATAGATGATGTTTTAGTTCATAAACTAAACTAAAACATGCTGGAGCCCATCTTCAGGGAACTTCTCTTTAGCACAGTGTATGCTGTTTGTGTTCTGTGTAGAGAACTCTGCTAGAGAGAAGTTCCCTGAAGACGGGCTGCAGAACGAGTCTGAAAGCTCAGAAGACAAAACCTCTGGTCCCGATGACCGACCCAGATTGGATCCTGCAACATTATCCTGGGACATATATATTCGCCTTCATTCCTCGCATGACAGTTATTGAAAAATCTTCCTTTCCAGTATTCCAGTCCCAAGTGTCAGGATTCTGCAGTGTTGATGTTTCGTCTTTTACTAGCATAACAGTTACAAAGGAGTGTGCTGAGATATTACAGGAGTCCTCACTCTCCAACCACAATCGGAACCGATACTAAAAACAGAGTTGTAAAGTGAAACATCATGTGACTGTGCCCAACTTACAATGTCAGTTATTGTACAATCATTAGCTAATCATGCTGTTGTTATTAAACATGATATCACGTGACCGCAACTTGCAACTTCCTGCTGGCTTCCCCATTGACTTTGCTTTGTATAAAACTGACTGGGAAGATCACAAATGGTCCATAGTCACGTGACTATAGGATGCTTGTAAATGCATGCCACTTGCCAAACACTTGGATTGTAATCATGTGACTGCAGGGATGCTGCAATGGCCACAGTTTCAAGGACTCGTCATAAATCTCTTTTGTCAGTGCTGTCACAATTCTGGTCACTGAACAAGCAGTTGGTAATCAAGGACTACCGACTACCTGTGGTTAGAGTGCAGTACTGCAGGCTACTTCAGCTGACTGCTAGCTGCAGTTCGGCAGTTCAAATCTCACCGGCTCAAGGTTGACTCAGCCTTCCATCCTTCCGAGGTGGGTAAAATGAGGACCCAGATTGTTGGGGGCAAGAGGCTGACTCTGTAAACCGCTTAGAGAGGGCTGTAAAGCACTGTAAAGCGGTATATAAGTCTAAGTGCTATTGCTATTGCTATTCAGGGGTGGGCTTCAAAATTTTTAGCAAGGGGTTCTCTGCCTGGTTACTGGGTGGGTGTGGTCATAGTGGGCGTGGCCTAGTCAGCCTCCTGCACAGGGGGGGCGTTTTGCCCTCCCCGGGCTCTGGAGGCTTTCCTTGAGCCTCCGGGAGGGCGAAAATGGCCTCCCCAGGCTCTGGAGGCCCTCTGGAGGCCAGGAACGGTCCCGGTAGGCCCGTTTTTCCCCCTCCCCGAGCCTCCGCGCGTGCCCTGCACTTACCTGCATCCAAAACAGGATGCGTGGGGACTCCTGGGAGGGGCGGGGTGGGGTGGGCGGGGCCAGCCAGGAGTGGGATTTGGGAGTTCTCCGAACTGCACAGAATCTTAGCTAGAGGTTCTCCCGAACCCCTGTGAACCCCCAGCAGCCCACCCCTGCCTATATTTGATTCCTGATGGTTGGTGCTTGTGACATTCATTTATCTGGTATCTGGCCTTAGGGCACAATAAATTTGATTTGATGACACGCATTTCAGTTACATGAAGAAGTCAATCCATGTAGTTTTGAGAAATGCTAGGAAATCTGTGGTTAGTCAGGATAGATTTTATGGAACTTTAAAAAAAATTATCCTACTGTCAGCATCTCCATTCACTTTATACAAAGCACCTTATATTTGATGGGGTTAATACTTATTTTGAAAGGAAGATAAATATGAATATTTATCAGTGTAGCATAAACATAAATGAGCATGCCTGTGTTGATTACAGCAATACATAAATAACAATAAAGAAAAAAAAATTAAGCCCCCTTATAGTACTAGTTGAATAGTTTCCACCTGCCCTCAAATGGAGAATTCATTTCCAGTGTTTGTGATTTTTTTACATGTTTGTTTTTGAACACTCCAGATAGCCATAAGAACTGTTGCATGGTAATATATTTGCTGACAGTTTGATGATACGGTTCTCCTGAAGTACAATTACTCCTTCCTCCTAAACTCATGACAAACCTTTTTCCCAGTTGGTGCTGGAGGAAATGACTAATGCTTAACCCATTTGTGTGATCAATTCACTTAAGCAGCTACTGTGAAATGTTAATCACAACTTTAATTTGTACTGCATTAGCATTTTGATTAACTTGTAGGCTTGCTAGCATACTTGAAGCACTTTTACTCATAGTTACTGCTCGGAAATGACTTTTTGATTAATTAAGTTTGTTAGATAGCAGCTGAGCTTCCTGAATGCTAACCTTATGGGGCTAAAAGTTCAGCAGAAAGTTACTGTGAACAACTGTTGCCATTGAATAGAATTCTTGAAAATGTACTTTCAGTTCTAAGGCGTTTACATAATATTGAATGTTGTGAGAAAATGGACCTTAACCCTCCAAAGAATGCCAATTTATCTGGATAAAATAATTGTAAAGTTTTATTTGTACTTTAAAAAATGGGCATGACCTTAGAAATTGATTTGAATTTGGAATCTTTTTAAACTTATAAAGTCATATTTTTGTTTACAGAATCATTTTTGGACAATTATATGATGTTGTTTTGTAAAACATTTCATAAAATTAATTACCATTTTTAGAATGTAGTGCATAATTCAGTGAGTATTGCCACACACAAAATGAAAGATCTATAGAGCTGTTTCCTCCTTGAACCTTTATCCCTTCAGAATTCTGGAATTTGAAAGTTTTGTTTGCACTGGCCTTTACTGAGCAAACTGCAAATCAGTTCTGCATTATCGTAGCTTATGCAGTCATAATTCAAAACTCTCATCCACCTTCATTTCAATTTGTTGGAGTCAAAGTTATTATACTCATGAACTCCCTGTTCTTTAGAATCGTCATGGGTTCTATGTTTTGATGCCAACCTTTACTTTAGAGGTTCTCCAACTTTCTCAGTTCGCAGCATCCTTAGTGTCTCAAATTTTTTTCACAGTGTACCTGTAGGCCAAAACTATAGCAATCTTGAGCTAGTAGTTTGTATGGTGACTGACAAATTTTGAATACCGCTGTGTTTCACTCAAACTTTAAAATATCCCATGGTGTCCCTGTGAGTTTGCTGTGGTGCCCTAGGATGCCATAACACTCACTTGGTAACTCACTCATATTAGTTGTATAAGCTTTCTCACCACGCCTTTCATATGTTTCTCCTTTTACAGAATTTGGATTTACCTATAAAAAGGAAACTAAAAAAATCATCCCTTCTCCTCTCATAGATTATCTCTGCTATCAAGGAGACAGTTATACAAGCTATAGTCTCCTGAATGCAAGATATTCATAGCAAAGTAAGGACCAGAACATGGGATTTAGCTATTGATCCACATGACAGTCATGACTTCAGTCATTTATTTCACCCATGTTTGGATTTGCTCAGATTTGGTACTTTTATACTGTCCTCTTTGCTTAGCATGTCCAACATCTCCTTCTCTTTTCCCCCTCCTTCCATCAAGAAGTCCATGCAGTGGTAGCTGGTTAGAGTATCTCACCAAATGTGTAACTTTCATGTGTCCTTCCTTGATGTTCTCAACACTGACCATGTAACTTAGAGCTGGAAGCTCATCTCTAATCTTTTTGCATCTAAAATACATAGATCATACTAGAGACTTTGCGGCATATCAATGTTTGAATGTAAGTTCAATGTCTTTAACAGTTTGGAAACAATTTGAGGTTTTTTAGGCTTTCTTCAGTACAAATGGTATCAAGTAATGCTATGAATGCAAATAAAAACAAACAAGTGGAACAAGGCCCATCCTATTTTTACATCTTACACTGCAGATATGGCACTGCATTCTATATTATTCCTATCAATATGCTTGAAAATGACAGCATCCTCGTTGATCATTTGAGCCACTCAAGATCAGTATTTTTCCATCTCAGGTCAATCCCAAAGTTTATGTAGAAAAGTCAGAATAAATACCTAGTCTCTAAGGTTGCATCTTTCTGTTCTCTTGGAAGAAATTGCTTCCATATTCTTTTCCAATGATCTCTTTCTGATCAGAATCTTGAAAATATTACAGGATTTTGACCAACTGAATCCTTGTTTTGACAACTAAATTTTCCTCCTATGCTGCATCTTGGTCACTGTCTCCTGAACTATCCTGATAGTTCAATAAGCAGGAGCAGTTGTAAACCTCAATTTTTGGTTCACAACATCTTACAGTTTGGAGGATTTTTTTTTCCATCTCAGCTCAAAATCAAGACAGAAGAGGTCCTCTGGGTTTCTCAGAAACTATCAATAATGGCTTCCTATTCTCTAAGTAGAAAATCTTTTGGGAATTTTTAACATAATGAAAATTGTTGCAGAAATAACCATCACTTGCAATAATCCAGTTAGTTCATCATATTTTGGCATTCCTTTTACACTTGGGCCTGTCTTCCATAAGAGTACATCTTGTAGCCATCTTTTCTTTTTCTCCTTCAGGATTGTATCCCCTTTTTTTCTAATTAACTGGAAAAGCACTTCATGAAAAGCCTTGCTTGCCTGTATCTGCCAGTGATTCCATTAGTCCATGCCTAGAATCTATCTTTCATTCTCTCCATGTTGATGGTAAAACCTTTTGAGTCAATGGCTATCATTCCTTTTCATCAATTGTCCTGGAGGATAGCATTTTGAGTCACAGTAATGTTGGCTCATTTAAAGAGAAGTTAGTTATGTTCCTTTTGTAATTCTCCCTTCACTATTTTTTATAGAAATAAAATAGTACTTCATTCAAATACCTCTTTTATTCCAGAATTGATCTCTATGCCTGGGTCAAGACATTATATTGTTTGTTTGTTTGTATCTCACCTTTATTATTTCTACAAATAACCCAACACACATACTCAACACACCTTCCTCCTCCTATTATCATTGTTTTGTAGGTACCGTTGTACCTTTCTCAATTAGTTGAGAAATTACTTCATCCTCATGATGTCCAAATAGCCCTTTTCTGCTACAGAGTCATCTCAAAGGGTCCAGTACCTATTTTTGATCTTCCAATATCTATCTAAAGGATTGGGTTTCTCTCCCCAACATTTGACTGAATGGAAATAGCAGCAATCAAGTTTTATTATGAAATAGCAGGGCAACAGAATTTTCTTTAAATCTATGCACATTCTAGAAGAGGGCAACATTTGCAGTTTTTCTTTGTGTAAACCCTCTATTGAGCTATCACAGACACTTGAACTCTCTTTTCACTTAAAGCTACAATTGGACTTCCTCTCCCAGTAACAATTTTTGGAATAGCAATTCTTTCCCGGTTATCTTATGACTGAAGATGCATCTTCAGATAATTAGCTGACTGAGTCATAGAGATTATGATGAATTATAGAGTTTATGATGCAGAACTGGTTCATCTGTGAATTCACACAGCCTACCCTCTTAATGTGCATGAAATCATGTGACCTATAGGTTCCTTATATATTCTGCTATGTTATTTTCAGAGAGTCAGGGGTTTACTCCAAGCTGTTTGTAGTTATGCTTAATAGGTCTGCAGGACTTGGTTCCTGATAGGAAATCTGTAACTAACAAAAGAGTTGGAATGGGCCCTGCAGCAGCGCATAATTTGTATGCAAATTCACAGATGATCACTCAAAGAACTTCAATTACAGACAAGAACTAGGCCCTATGACAAATAATGTGTATTTTCAAAATATACCCATTTATGTAATAAACTTAAATTGCTATACTTTCTTAATTAAATTTTATATAGCTTCCTACTGATAGAATCAATGGAAGACAATTCTCTCATGGAAAACTATATTTCATTCTTTGTTACTATGCTTTAAAAAATATGCAGGAATAAGTATTTCCTGAATGTATCATCTGTTTCATCTGAAGCTGCTAGTGGGGTTTAATGGTTAGGTTGAACTTTCTTAAACCATCTTCCATAATAAAAATAAAAGTGCAGTAGGAAATTTCATTTCATTTCATTTTCCTAAATTGTGCCGGCTTTTCACCCAAAATGAATTTAAAGGCTTTATCAAAACTTAAAATAAATCCTGATTAAAATTCAGGATCTGAATTTCTTTGACTTAATTAATCCACCCTGAAAATAGTAAAAACTAAGAATTAGCAAGTATTAAAGAATTGAGCCTTTTCTATGTCAAAGAAAAATTCTGCTTTCACAAATGGAATGCTTATATTGTACCTGCTCCAGAGTTTATTATTACTATTAAAAATGTGGCATAACAGCAGCATAACTGATGTTGGCTTTTCCCAAGAACCTAGGATGTCATAAGGTATTAGCATAGTATATGTGTGAATACAGGAAGTGTGGCCTTTTGTCATTGTAATGGTTGGTCACTTCCTCAGCCAGATGTTTAGACTGGATTTGACATCTTTATCCACTGTGGAGTCCTTCCCAAGGACCTGGGATAGGCAGATATTCTTATTTCAAGGTGTCACAAAATGTAAGCTGTTCCAAGTAAAGCTGTCTTTTGCAGTTGACTGGTGGTGATTTTGTCAATGCCAGTGGTGTTCAAGTGGTGCTTCAGATGTTTTGGGATTGGATGCAAGGCAACTATTACTATTGGTGCTACTTTTGCTTTCTTTTGCCACAGTCATTCTACTTCTACTTGCAGGTCTTTGTATTTTGGGATTTTCTCCAGTTCTTTCCCTTCTATTCTGCTTTCTCCAGGTACTGCCATGTCCACTATCCAGGGTTTGTTTGTTTTTTTGTCTTTTTTTTATTGACAATTGTTAAATCTGAGGTATTATGTGGCAGGTGCTTGTTTGAATTCTAAAGTCCCAGAACACTTTAGCTTCTTCATTTTCTATTACTTTGTCTATTTTGTGGTCCTACCACTTCTTGCTTGCAAGCAAATAATAATTCTTGCAGCTATTCCAATGTACCATTGCTACTTTGTCATGCCATTGTTTGTAGTCAGTCTGTGCAATCTTCTTCCAGTAGATAACTAAGTGGTCCAATGTTTCTTCAGCTTCTTTACAGAGACAGAATTTGCTGTCTGTGGCTATCTTCTCAATTCTGGCTTTGTATGCATTTATTGTTATTATTAAATTTATATGGCTATCCCTTTCACCATGTTGATTTGGGGTGACTAACAGTTGGCATTGACATTATCATTACACACAGAGTGACTGCCTCAACTTTTTTTAATCAATACAAAAATATCATTTGGACCGCCATCACAAAGTCTTGGTTTAGTTTTGGTTCATTTCTCCTTCCCTCATTTTTCTGCACTGTGATCTCTCTACCATATATTCCAAATTAGTAACACTATTGAATAACAGATCAATAGGACTATTGAATAACAGATCAGTGGCACTATTGAACAGCAGATAAGCAATATTGAAGAATAAGTCCAACTAGAACTCATGTTTCTTGAAGTGTTTTCCACATGAGTGTTTGCCTCCCTTTGGAGGGTTTTATTGCTCTTCTCCATTCTTGTGGTTGAAGAATGGTTTGTACAGTAGATTCTGCTGTGTACAAGGCCACTGTTTTGTTCATCTAATCTTACAAAATGTAAGTTAAACATGGAAACTATAGAACAAAAGGAAAGAAAGCAAAGGGAACATTTTATTGAGAGAGCGAATACTCCTCCTTGCCCGGAATAATAATGAATGGGATTTTTTTTAACACATAAACACTATTTAACCCTGTTATCATGATCACTGCTTAATCAGAACTAGTAATTCCAAAACAAAGATCTTAGATTATTTGCTTCTGGAATACAGTGCAAATGAAAATTACTCAATTTGCTCCATTGAGTATTTGTTGCAATTTCCATTTCTGTTGGAAGTGTCAAGTATTTGTACATTCTGCACTTAGTTAATGAATGAAAAATGAGAGTAGACTTCCAAGCAACAAATGGAAGAACCCAGCCATTTGTGTAAAAATGTCCCTCTCCTGGATTACACATCAGGATAAAGATGCAAAGAATAAATATGATGGGTGGGAAAGCATAAAAGAGGATTAATTTTATTCAGTTTTAGGCACAGTGTGGCACATATGCTAATACCTTTGCTGTTCTTGATTCAATATGAATAATCTGCTGTCAGTTTTTGCCTAGCTTTGGGAACGCCAGAGGACCCTAATACAAATCTTGGTAACTTAGTGGAATGCAGAATTGCTTACTCAACTTCCTATTTCTTTGTCCCTAAATCTGCTTCATTGACCCAATACAAAAACTGCAGTAGTAAAGAGCTACATTCCTCATCACATGCTACACATTTTTTGTCATTAAGGGTATCTCTATATGTAGATTTCTAAATAGGTAATAAATGGAATAATAGCTAACAACAGCAGTAAACACTGAAAGGAACATAAAAGGGAAAGTGTAGTTTAGGAGAAAGAAAAAATAGAAGAACACATGGTCTATTGGAAGTATGGCTAGAACGTTGTTTTCAAAACATGTAGAATATCTGTTGGACAGTCTGTAAGCCTGAATACCCTGAAATACAAGTCATTCTAAAATTGGGGCACCTTGCTTGGCTGTGGCTGCTTCGGCTCTCAAGACTATTGGGGTTTTGGAGTTGAAAGTGCCACCCGGTTTGAGTGATTCTTTGGGAATTGTGACCAGAAAACGGAATTGTATACCAAATGACCCTCAATCTATATTGGATTTGGTGATATTTAGCAAGAGAGGAACTATTGATAAAGCTGTCCTGGAGATTCTGAATTCCTTTGAACTGCTTCGTTTGAAGGTGTCAGCAGCAGAAGTGTTGGTGGGTTGCACAGAAGGTATGAGATCGGCTGCAATCTCTGAAAGGGCTTGGTATTTTGGGTGGCGGAGGCAGCAGGAAACAGCAGCCTTTGCAGCAGGGAAGTCTTCCTCCGGTGCCGAGTGTCTTCTGAGGTGGAGGTGTGATTGAAAGAGGAAATGAGGCAAACATGGAGGCTAACAACTAGGCTAAAGGCTAATCCATATAGAGTGTCACTACCATCTATTTTGTTTGCTAATGTGTTCCTTAGAGCCTAAAATGGCGTACATGAAACTAGAATTAATAACAAACTGCCAGGTGAGAAATTGCTGTGTCATCATTGCAACGGAAATTTGGTTAAAGCATTCTGTCCCAGATAGTGCTGTTAGCTTGGGTGGACTTTCAACATTTCAGCTTATTTTCTTTTGAGAGCGGGCATCAGAATTTCATTTTTTTTTAAGGTATCCAGTGTGTTCACAGAAAAAGATGACAACAAAGGTTATCTTATATCATCTCACCTCACCTCATCCTACCCTACCCTACCCTATCCTACCTTATCTTATCTATATGGCAGCTGGATGTATTTCTGAACTGTTGGATAACTGCATAACTGAATGGGCTCCTAGGAAAGAATGTACATGTAAAACTCAATCGTGTCTTAGCAGGGAATTCAACCCACATGAGCCCCGTGATCCATCTGTGGCAGTAGGAAACCTGTTCCATATATATCTGACCCAAAGATGTCAGGCCTGTTGTAGAGAAAGGAAGTCATCTTGCAATATATAAGTATAAAGGCCCAAAGACTGCAGGGACTCAATACAGAGTCTGTGGCATCTCAGTATGTACTCAGTTACCTTTTTAGTTCACCTACCTCTTTGTTGAGGAATTCAAAAATTATTGCCTCCAACCAGTGAACTCCATTTGCTGTGCTTAGAGTGCAACTCATATGCAAGTGGAGAATAGAAAATAGAGAAATTGGATTGTTGTTCTGGGGGGCTTCAGGGGGACAGGAGGGTATCACATCATCATTTAATAAAATACATCTTTTTTTTTCTTTTTATGACATGCTTTACATTTAAAGGAAATGTTTTAAAACTGTGTTGAAGATAGACAAACAGGTACTGCAGATATATCTCAACATTTTATTTTATTTTTCCCTCCATCCCAATGGAAAGGATAAGCTATCATTTTTAAACCGAGCCTCTCCCACATAACTGAAACCAGCTTTGTGTACTTTTTTAAACTCTACATTTCTCCAGGATCAGTGTAATTTAATTGAAATAGTGCTGCATGTGTAAACAGCTCCTTTGTTTAAAGAAGATTCCACTGTTTAGTTTGCCTTAAGTAAATGCAGCCTTTTGTTTGTCTGTAAAACATTTGATTAAATGTACGGGCTAATATAGACAGCTAACATTCCTCTAGTGGGCTGTATGAGAAGTTTGAAATACATTCTAGCATCAAACTGCAGAGTAAATGCCCCTTTTAAAACCTGAAAAACAAACCACAACACTAGATTCTTTTATAATTAAAAAAACATTATCTTTCCAGCATTCTTGGTGTTCCTGTAGTTTTGCAATAATATTTTAATGGTCACCTTTCCAATCTTGGAAATTTCCTTAAGGTCCATCCTTTGCTGTTAAAATAGGAATGAGGTGGAATTTGTTGACCTGCATATTTTTAGTAGCAATTGTCAAAATGCTACTTTTCATAAACATAAAAGAAAAGTCTTGAGGGGGGGGGTTAATAATTGCAGGAAGCAAAAGAAAAAAGAAAAGAAAACCAGGTATCTACCTCTACTTTGAAGGTCAATGTATGTGTTTTTTAATAGTCACAGGACTTTCTAAGAGAGACCAAATGCACACGTTTGGTGGGTGCATTCCAGAATGTGAGGTCTCCTGTGAGATAATTAATGCCAACTTGTGCATGTTACATTTAATTATTTAAGCTCTCTTTTTTGTCTTCATGTAAGGCGCTCAGGGCAGCTTAAAAAATGATCAACAGAAACAATTAAAATACAAGAACACCTATAACTGAAATTGTCACTATCTCCTCTCCTTATTTGCAAGAAAGGAGGACTGGTGGAAGGAATTGTCAGGTGCCGTGCAATTAATGACTTCAGAATCTTTGTTGGATGATGATGATGAAGTTGCAAGTTGCCATCTGCTAATTTATGCCAAAACTACCAGGGAGCTATAGCTAAATTGGTTCTTTGTGTGGAATTTGAGATTATAAGGATGGAATGATAACCATCCTTATAATAATATAATAAACATATCACCCAGAGCAGAGATTCCAGAGCCTAAGAATAGATGATCATCAGATATTGGCAGTGTACACAAAATAATCTCGCAGAAAGTTCACAAATGTCCAGCTCCTATTAGTTAATATTACTCTATAACGAAGGATCTCCATAATGCTAATTCTGTTGTCTCTCATTTGCACTCAAATGAATTTAGTTTATTTGTATAAAATGACAAGTGTGTATAGAAGCTACTTTCTCACTGATTTGACCAAGATATAATGTGAAATCACATTATTTTTATTTTTAAAAAGTAAAATATGCACATATCTTTTGTACTTGTATAAAAGATTCATCATAAACTTTGACCTAATTCAAACGTTATCACCAATGGAGTATTCCTGGATTGCAATACAGCCCCTAGGTGGGACTGGTAAGGTGTTTATATCTCATTCCAGTGTAGTTCTCCAATCCTGGGGATCAGAGATGTTAGAATGGAAAATAACTCCTGGTAGGCCCATCTTAATTCAAGTTTTCCAAAAGTGTAAAGTGTCAATGAAGCCAGAGTGCTGGTAGTTACATTTGAACCAAGACATAATCTCTTGTTACGTACATTAAATAATAATTAAGTTTTCAGTGTTGTATGCACTAAATTGTTCTTGGGGAAGCTGTTAGCAGGTACAGTATTACAGCTCCAAATCCTGAAATGAGTTATAAAATTTTGATTTCCTAACTTGATATAGGAGAAGGAAAGAATAGCAGGTTTACCATCAAATATACAAATTTTGTGTTTTGTAAATAATTATAAAGAACCGTATGCCAAAAAAGCTTCCGTGTATAGCTTTCTTCCACAAAGTAAATATGACAGTCAAATTGTAAAAATTGGACAGTAAGCTATGGGTGAAGCCAGAAGTGATGTTCCTTAAATAAATTATAACAATATAGTAAACAAGCTCTTGAGTTTGTTTCAGGTTGGAATAAAAAAAAGGCCTTATATTGTGACAAGATAGGCAGGGAGAAGAAACAATGGCTTCTCATATAAAGGAAATTAGCCATCACAAAAGTTTGCTGCGTTTGTCATTTATTTATTTGTTTACCTGGTCATTATTTAGATTTATATGACCTCCTTTGCTGTTATATATGACATACTTTATTTCCATCCATACAGATTTTCATGCGCTCAACATCATATCACCATTCATAATAATAGACAAATATGCATCCAGAATCGTAAAAGGTATTTTAAAATAACTTTTCATTTATTTGTATAATTAATATAGTTTTCTTCTTGATTTAGGCAATGCTGGATGTGGCGGCAAATGAGGGCTGGTTGGTGACAGTACTAAATCTTACCAATTTGGTACAGATGCTGATTCAGGGACGATGGATCCATGACTCCTCTTTGCTGACTTTACCTAACATAGAATATCACCATCTTCATCTTTTCAGGTATACAGTTAATTATTTATAAAGCTGATCTTTATGATGCAGGACGATATAGTGTTGCTGTCTGTCCACTCTCTTCTTGTTGAAACTTGTGATATAACATTTAAGATTATTCATATCTCAGTCACTCACATACTTTGGAGATTTTGTCTTCTACTGGGTTCTTACCCCTTTCATGAAATTAGAATCTTCCAATAAAGCTGAATAATCAGAGAATGAAGAGAGACCAAAGGAAATGCCCCTTCATTTTATCATACTGGTTTTGTTCTCCAAGATATATCAAATGTAGCAATGTCTTCCAAATTAGACATTTTTAAAGAAATTAATCAAACTGAAGGAGAATAAAGCTATCAGTGGATAGCAATCATAACAGCTACACATTACCTGATATGAACACAGATAAGTAATGTCTATGAATAGGAGTGGCTAGAGACCAAGAATTTATTATTGTACTCACAACCTGCATATTGGCTTCTTATATAATGTTTATCTTGTTGCCAGATGTGAATCAGGCCGTTGAACTAGATAAGTCCATGGTACGGTTCACTTCTCATGAGCTACCTTCATATTTGTATAAACAAACTTCAACTTACATAATGGATCTCCTTGGATTCATTTTGAAATGTCCAATATAGCAAATTTAGAAATATATGCTTATCAAGGTTAAGGGAAATAGAAGTAGAGAAAGACAACATATGAGGTAGATAGACAAGGCTGGGCATATCATTGGAGTGTCCTTTGAAAAGTTTTGGTTTGTCCTCAAGGACAGATTGAGATGATGACCATATTTCCATGAAGTTTCCAGGAATCACATTTGATTCAGTGACACTTACCGTATTTTTCGGAGTATAAGACGCACTTCCCCCTCCCCCCAAAAAAAGAGGGTGAAAATTTGGGTGAGTCTTATATACCGAATGTAGCCCAGCCCACCCACCGGCCCCCACCCTTTGGCCTCTGCCTCCCAGCAATTTGCCTCCTTGCAGCAAACAGTGCACAGCCTGATTAGCACAAGCAACTGATTGTCTGCCTCCCGACCATCAGCTGTTTCAGGCTGCAGGCAGGCGGCAATAGGCTATGGCAATCCCTGCAGCCTGAAACTATTAGCTGCTTGTGCTAATCAAGCTGTGCTAAAACTGAAAGTGAAACGGAAACTAGCTGTTTGCTGTTTGCTGCAAGGAGGCAAATTGCTGGGAGGCAGAGGCAGATTTTTATTTTCTTGTGCTAATCAGGCTGTGCTGAAACTGGCTGTTGTTTGCTGCAAGGAT
>QLTV01002982.1:134319-181483 GCA_003457575.1 Thermophis baileyi | reverse complement strand
TTCTATTCTATTCTATTCTATTCTATTCTATTCTATTCTATTCTATTCTACAGTCTTAAATTATATTTTCTTTCAGGGCAAGCAAGACACCAAAGCAATTGCACCTCGATTCCCTAAAGTCAAGGATGAGGGATGGTTTGTGATCCTAGGAGAAGTGGACAAAAAAGAGCTGGTGGCTCTGAAAAGAGTGGGCTATGTCAGAAATCAGAATCTGATCTCAGTTGCTTTTTATACCCCAGAAATTCCTGGAAGGTAAGATGATGTAGCTTGGGTTTTTAAATTATTATTTTGAAAGAAGATTGATTTGGAAATGAAAACCAATGTCCTTTCCTCTCTTCCAGATATATCTACACATTGTATCTTATGAGTGACAGTTACCTCGGCATTGACCAACAATATGACATTTTTCTGAACGTCTTACCAGCTAGCACCTCAGCACAGGTCAACACTGAAATCTCTGATACTTTTAATGACTTGGGCTTGAAATAATATGCCATATGGACTTTCCTATTCTAGCATTTTCACTCGGGGAATAGGGAAGTATGTTTGCCTTAGTGCAATCAGCATCCAGCTTCAACACCAGAAAATTGAAAATGACTGCTGTATTGATTCTGATGACAGAGTTAGCCTCAGTGGCCTTTTTGACCTGATAAACCAGTTGCATTTTTAAACATTAGTTTTGTAGCCTTGTAAAAGCGGGTCGGTTTTTCCATTGATATAAATGCCACCGTTCCTTCCAGACAGATTGGTATTTGTCAGGAATAGACATTTTAATTGGCAAGAACTAATTTTTCCATTACTTGTCAGGAAGTCGTGCTTGCAACCGCTTCTCGAGATCCAAAGATACAATTTGTATAGTTATAAAGGAGCTACCTGTGCAACTGAAGAAGCCACTACAGTAACTACTGCTCCAAAAGAGATGAGTTGATAACATCACAAGACAGTTTCAGCGATGTGGACATGGCCAGTGAATTTCACTCACTGCCATTTGGTACATCTAATCCATTTCCTACCCTAATAATAAAAAAGGTTGCTAGGATATATTGCAAGATTTTGTAATTGAGAAAAACCCTTGTGACAAATTTGTCATTTCACAATTTTCTATGTGAAATATGTATGACATGGAAATAAAGTTCAGCACTTAAGAACATTGTGTGTTTGCAGAGTCACTGGGACTTGAAGAATTTCACTAGTCAGTGTATATCTTATGAGCTCTGATTTTCCAGCAGTGTAAAAAGAATCAAGGAGATATGGGGAGCATAAAAAAAATCAAGTATATCTTATTAAGCATTTAAAGGGTTTCTGGCCCACCTTTCAAAACACATGATATCAAAAGCTTATTTTTGCAATAAAATTAAGTTTTGTAAAAAAACATTTAAAAAGAAATGTCCACTTCAAAGTGATTAATTAAATCTTGCAATAAATACAAAATGTTCATAGAATAAATTGTAATGCAATTTTTGCAATATGCACAAGTTGGTACACATTGCTATGTGGAATTCTATATACAGGGCTTGGAATACTTGTCTAAGAAATATTTTTAGAGGGAAATAATTTAGAACACAGTAACCAGTGGTGGGTTGCTGCCGGTTCGGACCGGTTCTCCCGTACCGGTGGCGGAAATTTTCACCCGCTCGCCGAATCGGCAGCAATGGCCGGCTGTCCACGCCCCCGAACCGGTTCTCTGGTCGCCACGGCCCTGCAAAGAACGCTCTGCGCATATGCAGAAGGTTCTGCGCGTGCGCAGAGGGTCATTTCCGTGAAGTGACGTAGCAAAACGCTCACTTCCGTCGCGATGCGAACCAGTAGGGAAGGGAAGGAACCCACCCCTGAAAGTAACCCTTCAGTAGTGGTAAAGATTTTAGTAGTAAAAACTGCTTATTTTACTTTAGTGAATTTTTGGGAGGCCTGAATAAAAGCCAAATGCAGTAGTTCCGACTTTTCTCCTAATTATCACCTAATTAGTAGCAGTGGCAATCAGCTATTTTATATTAAAGTAAAATACATAGCATAGTACATAACATTAAGTTTTCTGACTTTTAACAGAAGATTCCTCATTCTTTCCTGTGTTACTGCATATCCTTTGATATTATTTTTATAGTAATCAGAAAATAAATATTTTGTTCCAAGTTTCCAGTTGTAAGGAACTGAATTATTCAAAACAATATGTAGCACAAAAACCTCATGTTATCTTATTTTGTTCTAGGCTCAGAATATTCAAAAGTAGTCTTTCATACTTGGAATGTTTTAAGCCCAACTTATTGTTATGGTTGGTTGCAAAGTCAGCCAGATGTTTAGACTGGATTTGGCATTCTTATCCCACTTATTGAGTCTTTCCCAAGGATAGGGATAGGGAGATGTTCTTGTTTGATGGTATTAAAGATGTCATCAGCAGGATATAAGTTGTTCCAAGTAACACTGCCTTTTGCAATTGACTGTGCTTTTGTCAATGCCAATGATGTTCAAGTACTACTCCAGATGTTTTGGGATTGCACCCAAGCCACCTATTACTACTAATGCTTTCTTCTACACACATTTTATTTGCAGGTCATTGTATTTTGTGATTTTCTCCAGTTCTTTCTCTTCTATTTTGTTGTCAGGTACTTCCACTTCCGTTATCCAAACTTTTTTTGTCTTTCTTAGCAGTTGTTAAACCTGGATGTTGTGGGGCAGATGCTTGTCTGTCTGAATTCTAAGGTCCCAGAACACTTTAGCTTAATTAATTAATACTGTACTATATAATTAATACTGTACTATAATTAGTACAGCAATACTATAGTATTGTATTTCGTTCACAGCCACAATACAATAAAGGTGCGAGGCAACGTAATAAAAATTATGAACTTATCAGAAAGGCATTATTAGCATTTATCTTAATCTTCACTTTTGAAGAGTGTTCCACGGTACTTAGATGCAATATTTAAGTGGCTCAAACAATTAATTACTCTGCAAGATTGTTACCAAGGTTCATTCTCACATACTGTCTTTAGTTCACTCAGCTCTAAACAAACTGGATTTTATCCAGATTTGCTTTTTTCCAAATAAAAGGGTTTTTTCTCCCTTTATAAAAAGAGTCAGTATCCAAGATAAGTTCTTATTGCAAAAAGGTTAAGATGACATTCATGCTCCTGAAGTCGCGCATGTCAAGGCCTATACTGATTTACAAAAGCTTCTGAAACAGTTTTTCTACTGGCAACAGCAATGCTGGCAGTCCCAGGTGCCATCGTAACCCAAGGATCATGCGGGTTATTAAATGAGGACCTCATGTTTTCACGGCTTCCAATTTCCTGCTGGCTTCCCCATTGCCTTTGCTTGTGGAAAACTAACAGAGGACATCAGAAACCGCAATCATGTGACTATTGCTCAATGCAATATAATCACAAGCCAGGTGCCAAACACCCAAATTGCAATCACATGACCAAAGAGTCGCTGAGACAGTCAGAACTATGAGGATCACTCATATTCATTCTGCACATTGTTACTTTAAATGGTTGCTAAGTGAATGGTCATAACCTGATAACTGCCTGTAAACAAAAATCACCATCTTTTCTCTGTTCCTCTCCCTTCCCATTCCAGTCTTCCCCATCGAAGGGAGAATTCTTTAAGCAAAGTGTTACAATTTAATCTCAGTTACTGATTAAATCAAATACTTTGAATATAAAGGGGTTCTTTAGAAAGAATTACCGTACATTTGTACCTAAAGGCAAAAAAAATTGCCTATTTATGTGCTTCTGAATATTTAGATGGTCATTGTCTGTTTTCATATTACTTGCTTGCCACCCCTGATTCTCAAAAGGCAATAATTTGGTCAATATTGCTTGTTAATGCATCAGATTTAATTCCAAACAAAAAAGGTACTTTGGAGCACAGAGGGATATGATTGTAACATCTAACTCAGTGGTTCTCAACCTTCCTAAAGCCGCGACCTCCGCCCCGCCGCCGCGACCCCCTCCCCGCGCGCGATGAGGTGACAAAGGGGGCATGGCACCAGGGGTGAAATGCTCCCTGTTCGGGCATGCCTGCGGGTCGCCGGACAGCTGGTACCGATGGAAGCGGGAGACTTTGCCCACCCGCCCGGACGCCGCCATTTGGGTTCTTTTACCCTCTGCACATGCGCAAAGCATTCTGCGCATGGGCAGAGGGTAAAAGAACCCAAATGGCGGCGTCCGGGCAGGTGGGCGAAGTCTCCTGCTTCCGTCGCTACCGGCTGTCTGGCTGTCCGGCGACCTGCAGGCACGCCCAAACCGGGAGCATTTCACCCCTGCTGATGGTGGCACCAAGATGGCGGGCTAGCACGCGTGGCGACCCCTGTGAAAGGGTCATTCGACCCCCAAAGGGATCGCGACCCACAGGTTGAGAACCGCTGATCTAACTGAAATTCTTTAAAACACTGCATCTTTGGGGGCACCATGCAGCTGGTTGAATGAATTGCAAACATCTGCTACATTTGGGTCCCCATGCATTCCAAAGCAACTGTATGGAACTGAATCTGAAGCATTGCATCATTGTACTTGTTGGCGTTCATTGTGAATTGGTCTATATTTTGTTTTGGGGTAATATTTTCAATTTTAAAAAAAAGATTATATGAGAAGCTCAGGCAATGCTACAAAAATAACAAACTAAGAGTAGTGATAGAATGATTAATTCCAGATGAGCTTTAAAAAAGGTTACAGAAACATTTTGACAGTGTTACCAATGGGGGGAGGGGTGTTAAATTATGTTTTTAAGGATTGCTGATGTAGGCTGCCTCTTGGGTTTTCTTGAAGGAGATGCATATAAATGCAATTTATAAAATGTGCATGGGGTGTAATTTTTTTTAATGAAAACAAGAGATGCTTCTCCAACAAACTCAAATCGAAATATCAGTGTTGCAAAATACCAGAGTGGACTAATCAATGCTCAACTTACTTCATTAGTTTTAATTTATCTCTATTTAATATAATGAGTATTTCTGCCTGATTATTATACATTACTACATTATTTTACATGTTTTACTTGTGATATTCTACTAGGTCTTAGTGAAGATAATGTAAATTGATGATCTTCAGTTTCAGTTAACCATTTTGGATTTTATATCTGAAAAGATGACTGGCAGCAATGTGAGTTTATACAAATCTGATTTTAGAATGAGAAAGTATAATTTTTGGATTTTTGGATTATTTGGAGAAAGATGTCTAAGAAATTTACTGCTTAGATATCTTTGTTTCTTACTCTATAGAAAAAAAAATTCTCCAAAGAAGAAATAATCTCTATACATTACAGATTCTCCACAGAGATCATATTGCATAACAAATATATTTTCTACGAATCTTGATTCTGGTGAAGTTCCAAATTGTTCGTGGTAACTTGATTCTTCTGTTCTCTAAATTGATGAGTCCTCTTAATGAACCATTTATCTGTGGAAAATTACAATCTTCTGTGCTCTTGGTAATTGAAGGAAGTTCTAATTTATTTTTGCACTTTATATGGCATACTAGAAGTTCTCCTTTAGAACTGTCTTATGAAATACACTTAGAAACAATAGATCATATTTTAAGAAATCCCCATGTAATTTTAAAATTCTGTCCATTTATTTATCTGCAATTAAAACTCACTAAATGTTAAAATCACTGAAGGACCTACAATTTTATGTAGATATATGCATTGTATTTTTAAAGAAACATTATGGCATTTTATTACACAATATAACACAGGGTTTTACTTAAAATACCTATGTTCCCTTTGTACTAATGCTTTATACTCTCATAAACTGTAGTAGTATTTTTTAATATGTTCTATTTAATTTTGAAATACAGCTCCAGACATATTGGAATCCATCTCCTTCTACCATAATAAGGCCCTCAAAACTACTCCAGAATCTGATGCCTCTGGAACAAACTTGGGACATACATTAAGGCGGTGATAAGGAAAGGACAAAAGAGAATGCTATCCTATTATTTAGAATAAAACACAAAAGGTTGAACCCCACATTTAGAAGAAGAAAGCACAGATAAATTCAGAATGGAAATCAAAGTTCGAAAGTAATTATATTTCTGTATATTCCATGTCATGGGCCACACTCTTCATGCTCTTTCAGTGAAGCTCTTACTGGTTTTGCTTCATCGCTTATTAACAAATTATAAACTATTCCTGCAAGTTTCTTTTGATTTTTAAAGTACTTGTGCATTAAGCAGAAATAAGCATGTTTAGGTAGCATTAACCTAGGTCCTAGGGAAAATCTTTCACACTAGGCACAGTAACCTCTTCCTTACCACTAAGTGTTAATCTCTTCTGTTCTGAGCATGTTTCAGATGCCAATAACAGTTGGAGAAAGGTTGGTGAGATTTTTTTTTTCATGCAACTTTATTTGACAGCGGATCTATATCATTAGGGACTAATTACTCTGTGTAATATTGCTGCCAGGGTCAGTTTCTGACAAATGCTCATTGTTATCTTTTCAAGGATGATAAAAATTACTTTTTACTGAAATCATTATGTAGGAATCCAAATGTGGATTCTCTTCTGTTTGATTCAAGAGAAGATATTTGTATAGGAGAGTGTCTTCCTATTGAAACATTTCACTCTACTTGTTCCAAGTGTTTGACATTTTCCAAACAAGTATTTTTCTAAAAGCCATTAAGTATCCTTTGGGACCATATCTCAGTGGCAGAATATATGGTTTGCAGGTTCCTGGTATTTCCAGAGTTTGTCTTTTTTTAAAAAAAAAAATGCTTTCTGGTAGTAGTGGAAGGCTTCTTGTGTGATCTGGGAGAGCTGCTGCTACTTAAAAATAGAAAGGTTTGAAAGAATTGTTTGCATCTATCTCCATTGCTTAAACTCCTATACAGAAACTCAGTCTCGAATCAACTTTACCCGAAAAACAGAGTGATGGCAACAATGTTCCCTCTAAGCTGCGCGGCTGCGCGGCCGTGCACGTGACAGGAAATCGCCACGCGGCAGTTTCCAACTGCCGTGCAGCGATTTTCAATGTCAGAGGGAACATTGGATGGCAATATGGAAGGTAAAAGTAGTGATGGCAATATGGAAGGTAAAAGTAGTGATGGGCAATATGGAAGGTAAAAAAGAAATTTCTTTGTGCAGGAAGTTTCCTTTTAAGAATCCTTGAGAAACTCCAATGTGAAATAGCTGGTCTTCTAACAAAACAAATAAACAAATAGCAAATCCTTAAAGTTGACCTCTGCTAGAAGACTGTATTCCAAGTGGTCAATGCTGCATTATTTTTAAGAGGCCTTCTTAAGTAAAGAACTCAAATTATTACGAGTTTTTTGCAGACATGTTAAAGGTAAAATGATTGCAGGTGAACAAAGACTCTGGATTTTATTTCAAAAAAAAAGTGCACAGGAGCCCAAATGCAGAACCTCTGCTTTAAAGAGTCTTTTCATGAGATGCTAAGCTGCCCTTTTCAGATGCCATGCAATTCTGGGGAAAGACCTAGAAAAGTTCACATTTGCATTCTTTTCTCTTCCAAAGCACCATTTTTAATCAAATCCAAAGCAATGAAGAGCCATAAAACTTTGCAAAGAAGGACTAGGGGTGACATTGATAGCACTGTTCCAATATCCAAGGGGTTGTCATAAAGAAGAGGGGGATAACTTATTCTCCAAAGCACCTGAAGGCAGGACAAGCAGCAATGGATGGAAACTAATCAAGGAGAGAAGCAACTTAGAACTAAGGAGAAATTTCCTGACAGTTAGAACAATTAATCAGTGGATGCTCCAACACTGGAAGTTTTTAAGAAGAGATTGGACAACCATTTGTCTTAAATGGTCAGCATAGCTGGAGAATTCTGAGAGTTGAAGTCCACAAGTCTTAAAGTTGCCAAGTTTGAAGACCTCTGGTATAAGGTTTCCTGCCTGAGCAAGGTCCCTTCCAACTGTGTTATTCTGTTATGTAACTGAGCAGGCCGTGCTGTAGAGAAATGAAAACCACTCCAGTTTTTAACTTCCATGCCCATTCCATTTTTTCAGTACAAATATTCCTGAATAGGAATCATCCTTTAGATCTGATATGTTGAGACTTTCAACATTTTTGGAATAAAATCCCTTACAAAATACTCTTGAAATTTAGGAATGAAAAAGTAGAAGGGTACTACTAAGGGTACAAAAGAAAAGATGGCCTCCAGGGCTGACAGGTAGATTATTACAAGGATGGTTCACTTAAATGAACAGAGGCAGACATAAATGAATACTTGTCAGAATATAAAGATTTAAGCAATGGACCTCCTAAATATTTGTGTTCAGATTTCTACTTTGTAACTTGATTTAGGGATGGGTAAACACCAACAATATGGCAAGATGCTTTAGGAGCATTTCATGAAGTAGAAATAAAGACAAATAAATATGTAAACAGTATTAGCAGGTTCAGTAATCCTAACATGGCTGCAGATAAAAGGGATGTTGAAACTATACTTGATAGTTCAAAGTTAGTCCAGGGCACAGAGCAAAGAGACCAAAAATGAAAGAGCTAATTTATCCATCAAGATTTATACAAATAAAATTTTGCAACCACATCTGCAATGTTCTGTACCATTGTTGTTTGCTGCAGAATTGTAGAGGGGAGGGAGGGAAGGAGGGAGGGAGGGAGGGGGAGAGAGAGAGAGAGAGAGAGAGAGAGAAGAAAAAGAAGGAAGGAAGGAAGGAAGGAAGGAAGAAAAAGAAAAAAAGAAAGAAAGAAAGAAAGAAAGAAAGAAAGAAAGAAAGAAAGAAAGAAAGAAAGAAAGAAAGAAAAAGAATCCATAATCATCAGAAGCAAGAGGAATGCCATAATGAAGGCGAAACTTTGGACTTGATTTTAGGAGGGGAAAGTAGTGATTGAGGAAAAAAGCAATGATTTACAAATACATATTTGCATGTAGTAAATTGCTGGAATCTTTTCACCACCAAATGATCAGAACCAGGATCAATTAATTAATTACATTTTTATCCTGCCTTTCTTACTTTATAAGTAACTCAAGGCAGTGAACACAGGGCCGTCTTAACAGCATTATGGGCCCCGGGCAAAGCAGTGTACTGGGGCCCCTGTGACAACTACTCACAGGAATAAAAATGTAAATGGTCGATAAAATTAAACATATTTATTTTATTGGCACTTCCAACAAAATCTGTGTTGAAACATTAAAAACATGCTGTGCAGCAACAACTAATCAACATGATAAACATTTGAACAATACATGAGGCTTGAAAAATACAATACTCAGTAAGCCATACAGTTGCTTACTATATGATACAAGGTGCATTGAAGGGTTAACATACACAGATTAGTATGGGGCCCCTATGCTCGTGGGGCCCACGGGCAAGTGCCCATCAGGCCCATGCGTTAAGACAGCCCTGAGTGAACATATCTAACACTCCTATCTCCTCCTATTTTCCCCACAACAGCTAACCTCGTGTTGAGAGATACAGTAGTGACTGCCTTAAAGTCCCCCCAGCCGGCTTTCATGCCTGAAACAGGACTAAAACTCAGTCTCCTGGTTTCTACATCAAAGTTCGAACCGGAATTCTAAGAAATTTAACATGAGCCCTAAAGAAATACTTTTAGCCAATTATTATTAAACCTGCTGCTGCAGAGGTGGTGTTCACAAACAGAAATAATTTTAAAGGACAGGTTTTAAAATCATGAAGGAAAAAATAATCTGCATTATTGGACATGATGCTTTATTACCCTCACATCCCACTTCTGCATTTGGCACAAATATCTGATTGGCTTGGACTACACAGTAATCTGAAAAAATGATGATGACGATGATTCCAATATATTTTCAGAGGCTATGCAGCCCTAATGCATCTTACGTAGATGTGACAGTATGAGTGAAGTTGTCTAGTGGATTTAGATCAATTAAATTTTGTCCACACTGAATCATCTATCAGTGAATTCCATCATGTTGCAATAAGGGTCTAGTGCACAATTCAAAGGAGCATTATTGGATCATGCTTGTTGAACCTACTGCACTTCGCTTTACATGGCAGATCATACTGAACTGAAGAAGCTAAGATAAGTACAATTTCTATGAAAAGTGTTCCAACAAAATTATTCTTGTTGGGATTTGTTTTCCTTGCAGATTAAAAGATAACACCATCTTTTAAGGTTTTCTATTCAGTTAAGTGTGTCAATTTTATTTCAGTTCTTGCATCATTAGGCTTCTGCCATTATGTCCTGATTTAGTTCAACTTTAAGGTTTGAAGAGGGAATAATTTATCTCTAGTTTGTGATACAAAATTGAAAGAGAAATGAAACCAGGTACCTTCAAAATGCATGTTTTTTAATGTCCAGAGTTCATAATGGAAAAGCATCAGAATGCTTTTCTTTTTTCTTTGCTTTTCTTTTTTCAGAATGAGATTAAAATAAGAATAGTTGATTTTTTTAAAGGACATTAACTTTGCAAGGTTTCAACAGAATATATTCCCAGATTTCTCCGCAATATTTTTTTTTAAATAATCCCTCCCTACCACTTTTAATCTCTGGAAAAGGCTCTAAGGCTGGCAAAGGTGGAAAGAAAGAAAAGAAGATGACCAGCAGTAAGGTGAATGAATTTAGTCACAGTGGAGATGAATGCACCATCGGGAGACTTGAAACAACAGGTTAAGGATAGATCTGCTTGGTTAAAAAAAAAAAAAAATTATGCATATGGTTAAGATTCAAAAACAAGTTGATGGCACGTAATCAACTAACCTCTTTTAAAGCAATGAATGCAGGGATAAAGAAAGGAGAGAAGAGCAGCCTCCATTTTGCCCAATAAAGAGCTCAAGTTGTGACGAACCAATACTCCGTGTCCAAAAAAATCTTAAAAAAATAAGTTCTTTTACACTTCCTTTGTCAAACAATACCAGAAAAAAAAAATTGAGCATTAATTTGTGCTTGTGGGATGAGGTGCTGCGCTGTCTCTCGATCCCTGGGTTTTGTGAGGTGCCAGGAGAATTGGCGGAACAGACTGGCAATATTGGTCTGTGCTTAGAAGACCCAGGTTATTTTCTCTGAGATTTCCCCGTTTTGAAAAAAGGCAAATGAGCTGACCGACTGCAGGCTCATTTTCTGCACCAGGGGTTGTATTCCCAGTCAGAATGAGAATATGTGGTTCAAGATTCATGTATGGTAAATCTTCCTCAGCTCTTTTCTTTCCCCTAGCTACAAAAGCCCATGCATTCATTAGGGTTAAGCTCAGGCCTTTTTCCTCGTTTTACCTTATTTATTTATTTTTTACTTTTTCAAACCACAGAGCTATATTTAAAAATCTAAATGCAGGTTTGACAGGCAGACAGCAGCCTGCGTGTTTTTTTCAGAAGTGAACACTTCATGCTTATTCATGCATAGGATATGGAATTCTTAGCATCTTTGACTTGAAACAAGGAAACCTCCCCACAATAAAGACCTGATCTTGGGAAGACAGCCACGCAGGCAATTTCCAACACAGAGGATTGCTATTTGGTGTCATGGGGAGTCAGGAGTTGCCATGGAATCCATTTGCTTCTAAACCAGCTCCTCCTGCTGGAATACGTTCTCATTATCATTTCTGCCAGGAGCATTAAAAAGAGCCAAGTGGAAGAAATGCTGGGGTAGAGCAAAGTCACTCATACATCTGGAATGAGTCTAGAAATCTAAAATCTACATTCAGAGCTAGTTCCCAGCTCCAGGTCAGAAGAATGCAAATGGCAAATGTCCTTTGAAGTCTTTTAAAATCATTATTCCAAAACTTATAATAATGCAAAGCATAAACAATAGATTATGCCAGATGCGATATTCATTTTCTCAAGAGAATCTCCTCTTAGATGGCCTGGACTTTTGTTCCCATTTTAAAGCTGGGGAACTGAGGTTGGAAAGCAATGGAAAAAACACTATGGTAAGAACTTCAGTTTCTCCTATTTGTGGTTGATTGTATTAATTGCATTGTTCATTAATACAATCGATGGCTTAGCGTAAGCTCTGCACTCAGGCAAGTGTTGTTTAACCATAGTTACATAGTGATATGGCATACTATTGAATAGTCTGTCACATTTATCTGCGTAATAGCCATGATAAGAAGAATGCATTGTCTATGATTGGGTCAAAATCTCCCAATAAAATAAAGCCAGGTTTCTTCAGTTTCCACTCAGCAATATTTTCCATTCCAAGGAGCAACTTAAAGATGCTTTTTTTTATTATCATCCCTCTGGACAATTTACACAATTAGAATTCTTTAGCTTTAGCGTTGAAATTAGATCCCAGCTTCTTGAACTTGGAGACATTAGGAGTGTAATTCAGAAGAGATCAGGTACTTTAAAATACTATAAAGCCACTGGGACCTGAAAACAGTTTTGGATAGTTTAATGTCTACAAAGATTATAAAGTATAATTAAAATGGGGTTCCAAATTGGAAACTAGCTGAGGAGGGGAAGGATTACATCCTAGGCTTGTAGTCTTGAAGCTCAGAGATCATCCCAAGCTGTGGACATCTTCCAGAGTTGTTCCATCAAGGAACGATAAAAAACAATTTATCATTTCTCCATTCATGGGGGGAGTGGGGTTTAAAGCAACCTTTATTCTGAAAATCCAAGTGGATATATGTTATATACTATATGTTGGAAATATTCAGAAGTACTTTCCAAGTACCAGTGACAAATTTAGAAGAAAATAAAGCATGAGATGATTGCATATCTCTGAACAACTGTATTGATTTTGCATCTCTTCTACACCACACCAGAATTATTTGCCCTTTCCGGGTTTCCTGAAAACCTTCAGTGATCATAGGCAGTTTTTTTTCCTTCTGAATATTTCAAGCCATGTTTTCATCACTGTGTTGTATGTAGTGCTCATTTTTAAGGTGTAATTGGAATGCCAAAAATAGCAGCTGCTGAAGCTACCTATATTTTTCTTCATTTTGACACTCTCAGAAAATGCTAACCTTCAGAGGTAGATATGATGAAATCCCTCATATTTGTCTACAGCCATTTATTGCCAGTTAGATTTGTTATTGTACATTTGATAGGGAAATCAACACCCCTTCCCTTGCAATATTGACTGGGATCTATCCCTGCTATATCTCTTTTGCCAAAACGAGGAGGAGTGAATAGCACTTAAGTCAAGAGTGGGGATGTGGTCTGAATCTTTAGTTCAGTGGGGCTTGTTATTAGGAAAGGGGTACCTATCAGGATTGTAATCTGGCAGTGCAATTTTGTACACATCAAATCAAAATATCATTCTACTGAATTCAACCTATTTCTTGGTAAATGGGAAAAGAACTCCAGTCAACATTTGAATCATCCTCACTTACCCAAAGCTTGTGCTTAAATAAATGAGTGTTTGGATCCCAAATCCCTTCTCACTTTGATAGTATTTCCAAAGGGCCTGGTGCAATGTGTTGGCATACACACATCTTTTAAGTTCCTACCTTTTAAATATAAGAAAACTATATTTTGTTTTACTTGTGGTTTTATTAGAGTTCTAGAATTGTCATGAATTGTTTTCTATTCAATCAGAAAAGTGAGCTATATATTTTATAAGTACAGTAAAACAGGGGAGAGTCCATTTCTAAAAGGCATTAGAATGAGGTTCCTCAATAGACTGTAATATAAATATTCCACTTTATTTACTATACAAAGACAAGATTCTAGAAAAAGTCTAAGCATCCTGGTATCTTCCAGGTATTATGTATATTGTTGAGTGTGCTCCCATAATCCCTTGCCATTGTTTATACTATCTGGAGCTTATGGGAATTGAAGTCTAAAACATTTAGACATTGCCTTATTCTTGTTTTTATGTTATATGGTGACCTGTTCAAACTAAGCAATTTAATTAAAAAAAGAGACAATAGTATCTAAAAAGACAGATTATTCTATCCTAAAGAATATGCTGCAGAAGATAATAGTAATTTGATTAGTTTACACCACAATTAACAACTATGATTAAATGAATTACTGAAGGCTAACCAGAAGACTAATTTAAAGCATAGTCGATTTCTTTATAATCCAATATTTCAACAGGAAAATCTGTTAAAAAATAAAATCTGTTTCCAGTAGAGCAGGTTAATAACTGCGTGGACATATCTATGAAGTTTTCTTGGTTTGCCATTTCTGTCTTTAAGAAGCTTGGCAACTTCTGGTCCAGCCTACAGTATGGCAAGTTTTTGATGGTCTCCTGTCAAGCATTAGGTCCAAACCTACTTAATTTTTCAAGATCAGCAAAGGTTGGTCAGGTTCTGCCAACTACATGGGTTGTCCTGAGTTGTTAGATAGGAAATCTGTTCAAATTCACTTTGCTGGGGCATTCTCACTTTATATATAGAGCTCACCATAACTCAAACACATAGTCTGGAGGTATAGGTAACTGAGCCCTCAACAGATGGGATGAATCCAGAGTATTTTCAGATATTTCCTTTGAATCCAATTCTTCCATTTGTGGAAGTGTGTTCTGTGCATGTTAGCTTGTCACATGAAGATATTTCCCACTTTACTTCAACAAGCTGACATCAGTGGTTCAGCCGAAATGCTAAATCCCGCACCAGAAGGGCACTCTGTAATTTGCCCTTTCTCCAAATCAAGTCCCAAAAGAACAGAATGGAGGACTCCCATTTCCTCAAGATACCTGTAGGCTACTGCTTAGTTTCACACTGGATCCAAATCTTGGTATGAAGCATTTCATGAATTGCATGGATTTCTCTAACAGGGTGACTGGAAAAACAAGCTTCTCCTGGCATAGTTTGTAGTTAAGTGTGAAGAATTTAACTAAGGGAATTCCTGGGCTTGCAGGACTCCAGGCCAGAAGTTCATTAATCATATAGGAGTGAGTTTACAGGATCAAGAAAGATGGGAGAGTATTTCAAAACAAGCAATGGTCTTCCTTCCTATCATTATTCCTTAGCCAGGAATATCCAAAAACTGAGAAGCAATTAGGATGGGAGAAGAATCCCAGAGACGGAATTTATAATCCAACCAATTCCTATCTCCAAAGGTGGACCACCAATGGTGGATAAGCCTCTGCTTCTGTCCTTGCCCAGATAGGTATCTTGTATTCAAGGACACAAGTGACCATTATGCAGCTAGTGCTACCATCATCTTCCTCAAGCTTAGAACTACAACTCCCATTGGCCATTGAGAACACTGGGGGGCTTGGTCGCCACATCACAGCCCGAATGGATAGATGCTGCAATCCTTATACCCCCTTCACCTAAGTGCGCCTATAGTAGTGCGTCTCCCTTGGCTCTTTCTCCTTCCCGCCACTCTCAGACTTCCCGGAGGCCAAAGGAAACAGCTTATTTCGCACAAACACGTAGGCTCCGTTTCCGGCTTTCCTTCAGAGGCGGCAATGGCGGCGGGGCCTTCACAGCCGCGGCGGGAAACTTCCCAGCGGCCATTGGGATCCCCTGCTGCCAACAGGCTTGGAAACAAGGCCAACCCGCCAGCCTCGGAGGCATTTTAAGCGCAGTGTTTACTTCAGAATAAACGTCTAGGCCGCTTTGCACCTGCAGATTTGTTCCGGGGCTGAGTGGCGCTAAAAGGGGGGGGGGAGCCTCGACGATATCTCGTCACAACCACGGCCGGCTGTGGAAACGCTAGAAATCCCGCGTGGGGAACCGGCTTTTGAGGCACCGACCCATCCGGCGCCTTTCAGGACCTGCTTCTCGCTCCCCCGCGTGTTTGCCGTGTTTTTCCCTCGCGTTCCCCCCCCCCCCGTGTGTTTGCCGAGAAGAATGACTCCGGCCTGACCTGCGGCTTCCAGATCGGGGGAGGCAGTTTTACTTCTAGGGAGGCCCAGCGTTGCTGAGGGCTCTGTCCCTTCTCCCTCCGGTTCCTCTGCCCTCAAGCCCCTCCTTTGACTTGGGAGGACATCGGCCGCTGGGTGATTTTGGAGGTGTTCCGACGCCGGAACGTGCCCGATTTCTCCTTTGGGATTCAGAATCAGATTCCCGGCAAATCTGGATGGGACAACGCAGACTTTAAATGTTACTCCGGTCCCGCCGTTCTCCCCTGTTTCCTATACACCGCTTGATTCTGCTTTCCTGATCGTTTCATTTTTGCAGCGGGTTAAAAAAAATAAAAATAAAAGGTTGCGAACAGACGGAGTGTAGCAGAGATTTGTTTACATTTAGCGTGGGCCGTAAACTGCCAAGATGCTGTCAGATGCTAATCGTTTATTTATTTACTTCTTGCATTTGTGTTTCGGATTTGCTTCTGAGAGGCTCGAGAGACCCGACCGAAGAGTCTCCCTTCATTTTATTCGCACAACAGTTTTGGGAAGTCAGCTCTGTTGTCCAATAGGTTTTTAATCGGTCTCTCCGACCCCGATCCAACGCTGCAATACGCTGACTCGTTAACTGTGTTTATTAGAATTCCCGTTAAGACAAACGAACAAATAAGCATTGCATTAGGATTGTATGTCGATGGAAAATCGGACTTTCAAATAAGTGGGTCTAAAATCCAGCCATCAGTAACTTTTTTTAAAAAGAAATCACATTTGAAGGAATCTGTTGATCGACTGCGTTCGACTTGGGAGTAGGAACACTTGTTACATCCATATAATGGCATTCTGACTTCAGATCTTTGAAAGAATTATGAATGTCACAGCCGAAGTGGTAGGGAGTATCTTTAATATACTTATTTGGCTTTTAACTTACCTTCTCTCCAAAGACTCACAGCAGTATCGTTTAGGTCGGAAAAGATCCCCGCAATCTTACATACACCATTTACACGATCTGATTCTTCACACACACAGTTTTTACCGTGGGTGCTTGAATAAGTCACATTTCCTTGGGTTCACATAGCACGGTGAGCCACAAATCACAGGTCTGGGTTTATAAAATATCTTAAGCCGAAACAAAACATTATGGCTTAATGTGTGTGTGTGTAAAGCAGATCCTACACGCGCGCGCCCGCGCGAACACACAGAGTTTCCTGGTGTTCACGAGCGAGCTGGGCCGAATGGGAACCTTCGCTTCTCGTTCTCACTTAATGGGGCATTATCTTACTTGGCGCTGGTCAACACCAACGCATTCGGAGAACATCTGCACCTCACCTCAAAAGGCATCCTTCCGCAATTTCTAAATCTATCAGCTGTTGTGCAAAACAAACGCCGGAGTAAAGAAAAGGAATACCTTTTGAAGCTACTCTGCGTGGTAAGCGGATCCTCATCTAGTCAGGCTGGCTCCCATCAAGAACCTGGATCCTCGAAGCCGGCGCAAAACTCACGAGGGTATTGAGCCTTTCAAACCTCCTTGGACCGGGGCCTGTGGCCGTCCGCTCCCTTCAAAACCCGAGCAGATAATATTTTGAACTCACACATCAGACAGGAGGCTGCAGGAAAATTTCACTACAATGTTCTGCGCTAGATTTGCGTTCGGAGACGCTACATTTCCTTACGATCAAGGCGATCCTGTATTCATGCAGGGGAGCATGCGAAGATTCATATTCGGCCACAAGACAACGCAGTCTATGCGCATGCATGTGCGAGGGTACATTGGTCTTTGGATTTATTTATTTATTTTTAACAATTCGAGCGAGATTTGAGCGGACGAAGGCGAAGGAGCATTTTGAGAGATCTGCAACGTTGCAAAAGCGAAACGATTAGGTTTTTGCAATCTTGCCGCTTGAAAAAGGAAAGTCGGATTGAAACCCTGCATACTTAGCGGGAATCAATCGCATTCGATTCAGTGGGATTTTTTCTTTCTTTCCAGGAACTAGCAGCTCTCACGAGTTGGCTGAGATTCTGTCTCCAACTTTTCAATACTGCATTTCTTTCTAACCCGAATCGCTACTCTCCTACCTTCTGCTTTTAAAGAGGGATAAAGTGTGTATGAAAGAGTTTGGCTGTTCTAGTGACCCGAACCCGAGTTTCTGCCAACACAGATTTTTCATTTTATTACACCGTCAAGCCTGGCGGAATTAACCACCCGACTGTGGGTGGGACTGTTCCTGAAATTGAGAAGAGAGGCTTTTAATCGGTGCGTTGGGGAAGGTCGAGTTGTAAGATAGCCAAAATAATTCCGGTTATATTCCCTATTCCCCGAAGAAGCATGTTAAGTACCTCAAATCCAAATTCAGCTAATAAATAGAAAGACGTTCTGCAGAAAATTTCTAACGGCATATTTCCAATATTGTGGAATTCATTTCCGAGTACTTAGGATCGGATTCGTTTGAACAACTCGAGCTGCGGAACTAATCTCTGTGTTGCCATCTCTCGGGTATTCAGTTGGACGAAATAACTTTAAGACCTCCTTAGATTTCAAGTCAGTTAGTTCGTACATTAATACAGGTTTAAAAAAAAAAACGAAAAAGGAAAAAAAACCTGGTAAGCAAAGGAATGGCTTTCCACCACCAAATATATTTAAACCCCGGGCTCCGTGATTACTTATATTACACGTGTGCATTCTTTTCCCCGTTTCCTACGGCGGTAAGTGGCGTCGCCTGACCTGCAAGACCTAATGGAAACTCGATATTTACTCGCGGGGAAGAGGACATTTTGGTAGAGTTGTAGAAAAGTCTTTGCTACAAACTTTTCCCCGTCCCCTCTTGCCAGAAGTAAAGGCTTTTTTAAAAAACTGAGCAGTGCTTTGCGGGAGAGAACAGAAAGACCCACTTGTTCCCAGTTTGCTCCGTTTCCCGGGACCGGAGCAGCAAACGGCTCGGCCCCTCCCGCCCATGGGTGCTTTCCTTAGCCTCTCTCTGGCACTCCGCTGAAGAAGCGAGCCAGGTGTCCTTTCCCGCGTCCACTCGGGAGCCCGAGAGGTCACAAACTGGACGCGGCTCCGGTGCTTTCAGGCCCGCACAAGGGTAAAAAGGGGTGTGCCAAGAAACGGGTGACGTGACTCCGCCGCTCAACCAGTAAGAGGCCGGCCTTTCGGAGCTCTGTCCCAATAGGAAGCCAGCTTGCCGTGTGAGTGGCATTAAGGCCGGGCAGACTGAAGCAGGGCTGAGAAATGAAGTTAGGTAAAAAGCCCTTTTGGCTATCCACAAGTTTATTAGGCATTTCTCAGCCTGAAAATTAAGGATTCCTCATTAACTGTCGCTTCCTCCCGATTACAATCCTGGACAAGCCGGACAGCAACGCTAGAGGATGAGAAGGCACAGATCCCCACTTCCCACCCGTGGGAGAAGAACTTTTCCACCTTTGACGGATCTCCCTGATCTTTATTAAAGTCTCGCTCGCCACTGTCACCTTGGGCTTGGGGAGTGCAGGTAGGTGGAGGGGGCGGCAGCTGGGGGAGGGAGAAACAGGAGACACCCGGAGGCTGCTGCGGTGGGAGGGGGGGGGACTGGGCGGGCGAGGGAAAGTAACTCTTGTCTTTGGATCGACAAGGAGTCACCCTCGTGACAAACCTGAGCGGCTTGTCTAGCTGAAAGATGCGCTTTTTGGCTCTACGTATCTCTGCACAAGGGGAAAGGAGGGAGGCAAGGCAGGCGGGGACCGTTTTAAAAACTTTCATATCGCAGAAGAGCGATTTCGAAACTGGGGTGAATGGAAAACGCCGAGCGGTAAGCGGTCACTTTGCGCTATGCTTCGACTTATGGGAAGCGGGGGAGGGGGAGGGGGAGGGAGAAGACCGGTATTATTTACCGTAGGGATCGCCATCCTCGAGACGTTTAAGTCGGAGCTCCGGGTTTAAGTTGGGGCTCGTGATAGTGGACTTCCCAACGGGACTTTGGCCAAGGCGTAAGAAAGTTGTCCAGCAGATCAAGTAAAGCGTAAGTGGTTTGTGGATGGAGAGCTTATGAGGAAGTGGCTGCCTTGTAGCTTAGCTGAACGAAGCCGACCGTCCCTCAAAGAAGGAGTGGCTGCTAGAAGGAAATGGGGAAATTAGAAATTGGTACCTGAGCATTTTTTTTATATATAAACAGACGTGCGTGGTCATTCGAATGAGCCCTTTGTCTCCTTATAACTTCTTTACGTATAAATTACATATCGCACGAAGCCCATCTCTGGGCTTAACATGGAGAAAGTCCAGAGGGAGGGGGGTTTCCTCAAGAATTACTGCTGTGAACGTTCTTTTCAAAACTCTGGAGCGAAGCTAAAGGTTATTTGGAATCGGCCAGATCCGAAGCCGCAGTGGACAGATAACCTCATTTTCCCACCGGTCTCAATTCCCTTCGGCATCTCCGTACGGGAGCCTCCAAGGGCCTTTAAATCCCCTCAGCTTTATTCCTTTCCAGCCGTTGCTTAAGAGCAACAGCCTCTTCTCGGTCTTCCCTTCGCAGCTTTGCGCGGCACCTATAGCAGAATCCTATGCTGAGTTCTTCCCAAGTCGCCGTAATGTATTCGTGGGCTTAATTAATGGGCGAAGGGATTTCCGCTTCGCAGGTTTTATCAAAAGAGGACCCTCGTCAGAATATTAACCTTTGACTCTTTCTGTCTCCCCCGTCCCGCCGCTATTGTCTTCACAGCTGCTTGAAGGAAGGGGGCCTGGGTCGGCCGATTGCCAAAGGCCTGCGCCCCGAAGCTTGGAGATCCTGAGAAAGAGAAGCGCTATGAGGTCTCCTGGGCGGAGGAGTTATTTTGGCCAACAGCAAAGGAAGAGAAACGCCAGGGTCCTGGGCTAAATTTCTGAGAGTCAACCCCACGCCTTTGGGACTCTTTCCTCTGGATTCCTCACTTGGTGGGTTCTCTCGGCGGCTTTGTTGAAATCGAGGGTTTCATATAATGCTGCTCCTCAGCTGGTAAGGCCGCTCTGCGCTCGCCTCCTCCCCACTTGAACCCCAACGCCGGAGGTTTTGGCGAGATGGCTTAGAGGGACGCTGAGCCAAGCCAAGCGGAGCTGGCGATGCTTTGCTGGGAGTGATCTTTCTTCTTGGATGCATCTGCGGAGCTGGCCTGGTCGCAGAGAAGAGGAAAGAAAGCACCATGAAAGAGAAATCCAAAAATGCTGCCCGGACTAGGCGGGAGAAAGAAAACAGCGAATTCTACGAACTGGCCAAGCTTCTGCCTTTGCCTTCGGCTATCACCTCGCAACTGGACAAGGCCTCCATCATTCGGCTCACTACCAGCTACTTAAAAATGAGGGTGGTCTTCCCGGAAGGTAAGTAGCACCCCTCCTGAGCCTTTCATCTCTCTAATGCCTTAGGGAGAGTGGAACCAATAGGGTTATTCTTCCTGACTGGGCCAACCTTGACTTCCGCCTCTTTTGTCTGCTCAAGAGAACTTCCAGAGCGACTGACTAAGCTCAGCAGTCCAGTGAAAACTTACCTATTCTTAGGGCAGAAGTTGTGTGGATTTTGCAGCAGGTTCTCTGGAGACTTTCCTCTTTTGTCTGCTACTTCTTCTTCCTCCTCCTCCTCCTCCTCCTCCTCCCCCTAAACCCTTTCCTCTTTGGTACATAGGACCTGTTTGGCTGGGGGAACCAGAGGCACCTTTGTCAACACAATGAAGCTGGGAGCGCAGCTGCCACTTCCAGTGACTAAAACAAACAAACTATCCCACCCACCTCTCTCCCCAGTCAAGCCACGTGGATTGCCCCAACGGGCATCTCCCTCGTATTTACGATAGAAAAATTTGGGAGGAGGGAGAAGGAAGGCAAGAAATTAATACCAAGCTAAATATTGACCCAGATCCTAAGCCCGGGTTTCTATTGTGTGGACCAAGGTGGCACAACTCCAGGCGAGGGAAGAAAGAGAGATGGACAAGAAAGAAATCTCAAATGTGAATATGTATGAATGTGGCACATCTGGATCGAATATCCATGATCCCCGTTTGGAGACCAAGTAGAAATCACAGTCTTTGCCTGGGTGGTTAGGGAAATAAAACCCTTCCTTGGAATAAGGCCTCTTTGGCTAGGAAAGTCATATTTCATCCCTCAGATGAACATGTTCTTATCTTTAGGGTGGGAAAACACTGTTGTCATGCCTGGCACAGGATGGAAATAAAAACCAGAGTGAGAAAGAGTCAGTGAACTCCACACTGAAGAAAATGAGCCCAGAAACTGGAATAGGCTCTTTTTTTGGTCTCTGACCCAGCCTTTAAAGGGGAAAAAAAAAACAACAACACCACAAATCCTTACAAGTAAGTAGGTAGAGAATACAACTCTAAGGAGCTTCTAGTGAAATGTGAGGAAGAGAATTTTCTTCTGCAGAGCCCAAATTCTAACTATCTCTATAACTTACTGTTTCCTAGAGTAAAGGTCCCGGGTAGTTCCGTAAAAGTAAAAAAGACAAAGACGTTCAGAATTTATCCACATCTGGAATAGTCTAATGAGACAATCCTATGTAGATTTGAAAATTGATGTAGGGTTCACAGATAAATTTATTCTCCGTGGATTTAAATTTTTCAAGGGCTTTGTTTTGTGTAGTGTAACTACTTTAAAATTTTATTCTAGCCCAGGGGTTGGAAAAAGTCAGCAAAGATAGGCTGGCCATTGAGGCTTGTAGTTTTTCCCAGTGGAATTTATGGACACATGTAATATCATAGATGCAAACATGTTACGAACCAGAGTAAGAAAACAGTAGAAAGAGATTTGTATTTCCACATCTGTTAATGGAAGTGAATTTTCAATCAATTTGTCAAGTTAGAATTTAATTAGAAACTGAATCTTTATCCCATTGCCTTTGAAGTTTTTACAAACCCCTTAAAATGGAACTTCTTTCCAAGTAAGCTTGTGATGTAAACATAGAACACATGTATACATTTGGGATCAGAACAACAAAGTAACTAGATTTGGGACTGGGGTTTTTAGCTGTTTCCCGTTTGACGATGTCCAATACGGTGTATTAACATGGCAGCCAAGCTGATTGCACGGCAGGAGGCCCAGGTTACATTTCTTTAAGCCCTACTGACTTCAAGAGCAGCAGAATTAACCGCTTGCTTAAACAAACCACCCTAAAAGGAGCGCGGGGAGGGCACAAACGCTTGATTTGGGCTGGATCGTGACCAGCGAAAGATACTGGAAAGGGCTATTATTGCCATAGGTTTGCTATGCACCGGGACACTTTGAAATAAGGTTCCCGTTGCATTCCAGCAGGATTTTGGTTTTCTTTTTCTTTTTTCTTTTTTCTTTTCTACGAGGTAGCCAAAGATTTCGAGAATTCGTGTATTTACGGAGGTTTACAGCGCGGGGATCATCGGGATATAAAAGCAAACCATGTGTTCGCAAGGAAGCCTCTTTGCTTTCAGTGGAAATGGTCTGTGGGTACATTTGGGCGCTCTCCAGGGAAAATGGAGCATTTCTCCACGGACTACCTGATGGATGCACACAGAGACCGAAAGCCGCTAAGCGGTGACCGAATTGGCGCTGTCGCCTTCGGAAAGCCACACAGTTAAAGCGGCATTTTAAAAAGACAGGCTGGGGAGTTTTAGCTTTAGGTGCCCTCTGTCCGGGGGGGGGGGGAACACCTTTGAAAGAAAGCGGAGGCAAAGGCATTGGAGATTGGATTTTTTTAAAAATATTTGCATCTCTTCCGAGAGCTTCGCTGGAGGTCACCTTTCAGGTGAATGCAAGAGGGATGCTGTGACGATTATTATCACGATTACGGTTCGTCGCACAGCCAGCCAGATGTTTAGACTGGTTTGGGCATTTTTGTCGAGGGGGGGGAGAGGAACGGATGGAAGGGAGCCAACGGGTAAGACCCGGTGCAGTTTCTCCAAGACGATTAGCCGCGCTTTTCCCACCGCTTCGATCTCGGCGGGCTACCTCGGCTGCGTGCTTCGCGGCGGATCTGCTCAATTACCCGCGCCTCCCTGGCGGGCTTGTTAGATCAGAAAAAGCATATGGTGTGGCTTGTAGCCTGCGAGTAATCAGAGCGGCCGGAGGAGAAGGGGTCTCCCGTCCCAGCTCCTCCTGACTTGGAAAGCCGCCGAATATCTGGGCAGGGAGGGGGTGAAGCGGGCTGGGGAGGAGAGGTTAAGCCTCTGGGGGATTAGCGGCGGCCAAAGTACGAGCCGGGGGAAGCCGCTGGACTCAACGCACGCGCGCGGGTATGGAGCGGTTGCACTGGGGCAGCCGGAGAGCTGCTGCGTTGCTGAAGGCGCTTGGTGGGACGAGGGTTGCCTAAAGATAAACGGACTTTTCTGGCGGTACTTTTTCTAAGAGGGCATGCTGTGTACTCAGTGGAGTTTTCAGAAAGCGGCTCCGGCTTTTAAAGCGTTCGAATCCCCTGAAATCTATCCCGGCCTGAACAAGTCCCTTGGCTGGGAAAGCAATCGCGGGGGGCGGGGGTGGTGGCTTCTGTTTCCCCTCCAGGTAGTTTTGGCACCTCCTTTAGGCAGGGTTTTCTGTCGCCTGCCTCCCTTCGGATTCTTCTTCCGGCCCGACCGCGGTTCGATCCCGCGTTTATCTTGTTATCTCTTGTTCTTAAGCAAGAATGGCCGCGTCAGTCCTCTCCTTCTCACTCGCCCTCTCCCCCCCCCCGCCCCACTCCTCAGGGCAGGCTTCTTAAAACCCGGGGTCCTCCACGGATGCCAGGCTAAGCCATCTCCGGCCGGCAGGGAATCCAGAGCACTTGCCCGAAGAAAACTTCGAGGAGTAGAGAAGAAAAGGCGTCGGGCTGGGTCAGCGGGCAGGAAGCTTTGATCGTCTGTGTAGGAATCGATACGAGCCAAAATTGGGCCAGGAGAAAAAGCGACACTGAATATTGGATTCTAAACACGCACCTGGGATCTAAATCCCATTGATTCCCAGGCAGCTTCCTTGCTTTTCAGCAAGCGGGTAGGATCCTCACCTTACAGACTGAGCCTTCCAATATTTGCTCAGTGCTAAGTCCCATCGATTTCAGTGAAGCCTATTTATTTCCAAGGAGGATCTGAGTGAGTGGCAGCTGCCTTCCGGCTTGTTTGTAAGAGCCTCACCTATTTACCTCTGAAGTAAGCCCCCCCTCGCTTTAAACCTACTTAGGGGACAGAGCAAGCCCCTTCCGGATCCCCACACAACTGTATGAGAAGGCGACGATCTCGGGGGAAGGGTGAGTTAGGCGCCAATACAACGCTGCAGATTGTCGTCGAAGAAGAGGCGGCGGCAATTTTGGTTTAAAAGTTCTAGATTCACTCTTTTGAGGATAGCGTCGCCTTCTTTCCTTTTCACTCGGGTTCTTCAATCACTGGGCAAATACCGAACGATTTGAAAGTCAAGCACTGTTCTTCGCTCTTTGTTAAGCCCCCCCCCTTTATAAACTTTATAAAACTTTATAAAAGGCAGCAAGGAAGCGGGCGCGCGCGCGGGGGTGTGTGTGTCATTTTCTCGGGTTTGGGCTTTGCTCACCTGAACCGGACGAGAAACTTTAAGATTGGTGGTCGGGAAAGGGTGGGGGGGAATGTTCTAGAGCGAACAATGGTGGATTGCAGTTACTCATAAGTATCTTTTCTTTCATTATCCCCACTCTTACCCCAATTGGGATTTTTATGTAGTCTCTAATACGGGTTAACGTTTCGTGATCTGAGGTTCCTCTTGGGGGGGGGGCTCCTGATTATATTATGCGGGGCTAAAAAAAAGGGCCCCTAAGGACCTTTGAATTTGATTTTGAATTTCCACCGATGTTGGAGTCACAGGGAAATCGGTCCCCCACTCTCCCCGACTGTGCAAAAGCGAGGAGGTAGATACGTTTGAAGGAATCGGTTGAAGAGAAGGGCTGACAACCTTTCCAGCGAAAGGCTGAGGCTGAAAGAATGGGGTGGATGTCACCGGTTAGACCAGGCTGTGCCGCAAAGGCCGAGCTGGGCTCACTTCTCTCGCCAGCCCTTGACTCGGGCGGGGCCTGCTCACCAAACTATTCCAGGGATCAGAAAGTTCTTCGCTCGTTGGCATTGGAAAAGGGAGATTTGAAAGGAGTAAACCGACAGGAGTTCTCGTGAATTAGAAAGTCACCTAGTCCTAATCATCTTCGTCTTCTTCCCCTCCTCCTCCTCCTCCTCCTCCACCACCACCAAAAAACTAGAAAGAAATCTGTGGCTCCTTTCAAGACTTCCACTTTTATTTTGCTACAATGTTCCACAAGTTCAGTTCGTTCAATATAATTGATATTCCCAAGCTGTAGATACATCCGTTTTCTGCAAATGCGCAGCATCCATTGTGCTGGGAACAGGGGTCTAGGATTTTCTGCTGGTGTTTTAGAGTCATTTCACGATTTTTTAAGAGGAAGACAAGTCAACCGTTGCACTGAAACGGCATTTCTGTATCCCTTGGCCTACTAGGAAGGCGTGGTTTAATACTGGCAGGTATGCAGGTAGAACCCCCTGGGTTGTCCCTTTCTAAAAATTAAAACGTGACCATCCAACGCAGAAAAGCATTAATCTGGTTCCGTGGAAGGCATATACAGTGTGGAAGGTGCATACTCCTCTCTTACACAGCACCGGGTGGATATAAAGAGGAGCGTTAGCGGCAACTTTTCCTCGTTTACCACCTAACCCGGCCAAAGTGGTAAAACAGGCTTCCTCAATCTGCTTTCGTGCAGATGTGCGTGGAGGTTGATTCATGCACCAGTTGGGGACGATGGGAGCTGTAGCCCAACGCATCTTAAAGGGCTCCAAATCGGGAAAGGGTGAGGTAGAGTGCGCACAACGGTGTGTGTTAAAGCCCCCCTCCTTTTGGGCGATAACCCCCGAGGGAAATGGGAGGTGGAAGGAAAAAGCGGCCGTCGGTTGGCTGCTATCGTGGGAAAGAGGTAGAGAGAAAGAGACGGGGGGGCTTTATTTTAACTGCTGAACTGAGGAGGGGGAGTTAAAATGCTATTTTCTTGGGGGGGGAGGGGAGCGCCCTTCAAATATTTGGATTTTGCATCCGGTCTTCTGCTTCCACTGAGGAGAGCTACAGAGAGAGAGAGCTAACAAAAACGTCCTTTGGATATCCGGGAGGTTTTCGAATCCCAAGCAGCAGGGGGGAGCGCGGGGGTGGGGTGGGGTGAGGATCCTGGCCATGCAGCCGCAGGAGCCTTCCACCTCGGCAGGAGCCCTCTCCCAAGCCAATTCGCTCCCTAAAACCGAGACCTCTGGTTCCTCCAAACTCCAAAGGGAACTTTTGCTTTCCTTAGAGCAGACGTCAATCTGGGAACACCTGCAGAAAGTGGGCAAGGGTGTGTGAGGCGATCCAATCTAGCCAGGGGAGGAATAAAGGAGGAGGGTGTCCCCGGTTGGGCTGCTGAGGCGAGCAAAGCCTGGGCAGGCAGGAATAGGGAACCGCTTCCTTTTTTTTTCGCCCGGTCCGGGGACTCAAACGTTGCGCCCAGATTTCCCCCCCCCTTCCCTTCAGTGCAGGTCTTACACTACAAGTAGTAACAGTAACAACAACGCAGAGTCCGCTAGCCTGACTCTCCTCCGGAGCGCTGAGAGAAACTGCGGAATAAAGAAGGAAGTTATTCTTGCGATTGCTTCTGGGAGGGTTGTTTTTTTTTTTTAATAAAAGAAATAAAAAGCTCAATTTATGGTGAAATAACAACTCCTGAAGCTACTTTCCGTGCGATTTTCAATGAATGTATCACCGAGTTCCCATTTAAGTTTAGGGACCCGGTGATTGGATTTATGGTTTTGACTTGTTTTTGCAATTGTGGTGCCCTTCCCTTGATGCGAATATGCCCCGCTAGTCCAGAAATAATGAAACTTTGCCAAAACCATTGTTTAATTACTGTGGTTTTTTTTTAAAAAAAAGAAGAAATAAAATTGCAGTAGGCTTAATTTGATTCCTGAAGTAACTGGCCAGACCAGGGTAGCATATTTCAACTGCACATCTGCTCAGAAATAAATCTCAAATAAGTTCTTATTTCTCTCTCTTTCCTCACTTAAGTCTAGGCCATTTAAAATTGTTTTCTGAAATGAATGAATGAATGAATGAATGAATGAATGAATGAAAGCGTCTTAGATTTTCACCACTAAAGGCATGGATATTTTCAGAGACAGAATAAAGGGGAAGCAACCTTCCTTCGTTTCCCACGTGGATGATTGAGCGTTGTTTTTCTTGCTGCTCAGAGAAAGGGTTGAGCCTCGGGTTTCAGTGTTTATTTTCTTACAGACGTTTTTCTCATTTAAGCTAACCTTTGTTTAATTCCACTTTTGATCTGGACTTGAAATGTGAAGTGCAGAACGAAAGCCCTCGCATAACTGCTACAGAAGTAGATTTATGGCAGAGGAAAACAGAGATCAGACTGATTGGCAAAGTGTGTGTGTTTGTGTGTGTGTGTGTGTAGAGGGAGGGACTGAGCCTGTCTTTTGCCAAAATGGGCTTTTAAAATTATAATAAAATTCATGATCAAGGTAGCAGATCATTGGTCCTGTGAAAATCCTACATGGTGATATGGCTTTTGCTTCTGGTTTTCCCTTGATGGATGTTTGTCTGAAATATGAAAAACGTCTTTTCCTTTGTTGCTGTTTGCATGAAAAATCTGAGTAGCATTTTACAGCCCAATAAAACCTGTTTACCCATTGCCCTGGTGAATGATTCTGCTCTCTACTGGTAATAACAACCCATGATTTTACTCACAGCCATCTTTGTTTGGAGAAAGCTGCTTTTTTCACAACCTGCTTCTGTTTTTCTTTTCACCAGACGTGATAAACCATGGTGCTCATCAGATTTTTGCATAAGAAAAATCAAACTGCATGACACTATAATTATTGATACGTAAAAGTGAATTAATTATTTTATAGATGTACGCTAGAGAGCCTAACTAATTATTTGCAATTAGAATTGTAAATAGTTTGTGATTTAATTGATCACTTAAATAATTTACAATTGTTTGTTTTGGGGAAAATAGGGCAGATTTTCTCTACCACAGTAAGCCAGGTGCTGTGAGCACTGGATAAGAAACTGAATTGCAGGACAGGGAATGAGCAGGACGGCATTTGGTTTGGCAACCCCCACTTTCAAAGTGGTGGGGATTTCTGCTTTTTTAATTTAAAAGCTCCCCCTCCTCCTTTTTCAAGGCCACTGTTCATTTATGGATGTGAAGGCTATTTTCAAACTAGAGTAAGAACACGTTTAAGTAAACAACCAAAAAGGATCAATTGCATGGCATAAGCCTTGCTTAGGAGATCAGTTTTCGTTTCAGTCCAGATCTGACTGCTTCGCCTAAGGTTTAAAGAGATCCTTTTCCCCCCATCTATTTTTCCCCTGCCCATACTTCAGCAGAGATAGGTACCTAAGGACCAGGGATGCCCACACAGCCTGGTCAAACAAGTCAAGATGACAACTACAACAGTGTGCACGTAAAAATGGCAGAACTGCCAGTTTTGACCATCCTAGGCAGACAGACACTCCTGCTGAGGAGTGCTTGTGATCTCATATGCTCCTGTCAAACCAACAGAGCCCCTCCCCTGAAAGGAAAGAAAGGGCACTGAGTGTTTGAGGTTTGGTCCTAGATGCAGAGGGCTGAGGTCAAGGGCATCTGTAAGAGGTAGCAAGTGGCATGGATGGGCAAATGAGAAGAAATAGGTCGTCTGCTTCCTCTGAAGGTGAAGTCTTTGGAACTTGTGCCAGATGCTTGTAGTTGTGCATCAGAAATGGATTGGCTTTATGGGAAGGAAGCCACACTTGGAGTTTTCCAGTTGAATCCATTCACTTTGTTCAAAAACAAGTCACCAATTTCTCTTCCTTCACCTGGGAAGAATGAAATCCTCCTGGGTCAAATAAGAATTAAGAGGAAAGGTCAGCAAGAGGGAGGATTTCTTCATTAGCAATTTATAGCATCACCCAGCCCTCGTCCTGGCAATATAAACCCTGTCTGCATTAATGATAGATTGCCAGAGCCATGACTGGACCACACTATAAATCTGGTGTGGAAATCCTCCAATTGCCTACCAGGTTTTTAAAAGAAAAGCTTCCACGGTTCCAGGCTGAAAGGACTGCACAGAAGCAGCCCAACAGCCAGGTTTTCTCAGTGGGCTATGAAAACACCTGACTGGAGGGGAATAAGCTAGATAAAAGAGCCTGGCCAGAGATAACTCCATCCCTTTCCCTTATCACCTATTCAGAAAAGTGAATAGTATCAGGTGGTGTCAAATAAGTCTTTCCAAACTTTAACTGAGGAAGATGGAATAACGTAGACACGCAGAGTGTTTTTGTCTGTTTTCCTTAAGGAGAGCCAAAATCTTCAGGCTTACTAACAAGCAGCACCCTGTGGAATGGCCTGGCATTTGTAGAGCCTCTTCAATAAAAGCTCTCCAGTTCCTATGTAATCAATACACCCAGGGCTATTTTAAACATTTTAGGACTACTGGCCAAAGATAGGCTAGTTCTCTGGGAATTTATTTAAATCCTTGAAAGCCCCACTCTGATCTTCATTGATTGCCTTACAAAAGAATCTCAATGGTCAAGTAGAATTCAGTCTTTCTTTTTAGGAGAACAAGCAGATTCTGACTTCAGCAGGGGATTAGACTAGTTGACCTCTAAGGTCCTTTCCAAACATGTGATTTAGAAAGTGGTACTAAACCTGGACCAAAAGAGTTCGGAAGACATGTTTTAAAGACATTTGTGGGACCGAGTCCTGAATTCTAAATAAAAGGAAACTTGCCATGCCACAAACAACTTTGTGAAGTAGACCTTCTTGAACATCAACACATCCTATGAATGATAATGACAGAAAGTTGAAGAGTTGTCCCATAAAGGTGTGAGTTGATTTTCTAGTGTCCCAGAAGGCAGAACCAGAAAACAGGGCTTAAAACTACTAGGGTAAATGTCAGGAAGCAATTCCTGAATATATGAGTCATTCAGGTGAATGGCTTCCATTCCACCGTTCCAGGGGAATCAGCTGCCAAACAAAATGAGTTCTCTTTTGTTGAAGTTATTAAACAGTTGTTGGATGGTCATCCATCAAAGATGCTCCAGAGGATCCTTCCTGCATCTAGCAAGGGGTGGACTAGGTGACCTCTAAGATTTCTTCCAACTCTGTGCTTCTATAATCAGGCCATTTCCACTCTAGCATTTCTCCAACCTATATATGAACATATTAAGTCTGCCTATCTTCATTACTGAGGCATCAGTACATAGAACTGGCTGCTTTTATAAGACCTGGCGAATTCCAGCTGAGAAAATAAAATCAAGGCTGACCAAAAATCTTCCAGATACTTCTGAGCTTGTTTAACATTGTCCCAGGCACTAGAAACAGATTTTTGTTTCAGCTAGAAGTGGGTGAGCCTGGTTGAAAGCCTCCAGCAGGTTAGTGGAGTCGCATGGAAAGGAACCAAGAGTGAAGCTGTCGCTTGATCCATAACTCTCTTAAGTTGAAGTCACCAGAAACGGTGGTGAAAATTCTATCTTCTTCAGACAAAAAATTGTGATAGTAGTTGAGTGATTGGCAGGAGAAGCAAAAGGTACTACTTCAGAATTCACACACAGTCAAAGATCAGATCAAGTGAGAGCCTTTAGCTACAGCTAAATGCATGGGAGATTATCTTTAGTTATACAATAGGAGGCATATCCATCATCAGTGAATTCAATAGAGGAGGTTTGTTTCTCACTGAAGTGCCACTGTTCCCCATCAGGCTTGCCCAATTAGGTATTGTCCTGTCTTCTTTTTTCTAAGAGGAAACCTTTTCTGCCTACAGAAAGGTTAGGTCTCTTCTCCTTCCTTGATACTAAAAGCCTTCTAGCTGAAGATAAGTTTTGTTAGGACTGCATGAGAATCTGAAATGGATAGCTCCTCTCCTTTATCACTTCTTGGCAACCAATCCTAAACATTGAAGGGGCTGCATTCCCACTATAAATTATTGAATAAACCACCATTGACTTGATTCACACAATATGCCCAGTCAAAATCAAACCATATTATGTTGTGTGAATTCAGCCCAGGATCACTTCTAAAACCTTTAACAGGTGTAGAAAAAAATCCAGGATACAAACACCCAAATACTGTAGCTTAAGGGGAAGTTTTCAAAGAAAATATTTATTGAATAATTTCTGCTTGAAGTGACAGATTGATGACCGTGAATAGCAATTCCAGTTGTGCCCAGCCTTCTCAGCAGCCTTAGGGTTTTCTGCTAAACTCACATTTCATATGCTTGACTCTGCAAAATTCTGTGGTTGGCCTCAAAAGAAAAATGACCCATCCTTCATTTCTTCTTTCCAGATGGGTTTCAAAGCAATTACCACGATGACTTGGAATTCTGGGAGTTGTAGTCTCCCCACATACAGAGGGGACCATCTTGGGGAAGATTGAGGTATGGAAGCATTTCTCAATTTCAACAACTTTAAGTAGTGTGGAGTTCAAGTTGAAGTGAACATATCTTGAAGTTGCTGGAGTTGAGAAACACTGCTGTGCAGGATAAATTAGATTAGAAGCTTTTTTGTGTGTAGCTAGAGTATTTTTGTTTTATTTTATGCTGACTAAATTCTCTTAAGAACTAGATACACCAATAGCATTCTACTACTTCAAGAATCTGTAATACTGATTATAGATAAGTACGATTGGATGAAATCAATGCAGGAGAATCCAATTGAAGGCAAAAATTTAGGAAGATGCAAGAGAGGGGACAGAAGATCCTACCACCATGGAGAGATCTGCAAAATCTCTGGTTGAATTAGGACTGCAGGCTAGGTTGAAACCGGTTGGCTGTCTGTAACTTCAATGTCTGTGGGATGTCTCCCCCTCACCAGCTGAAGGAAGAAAAGGATGGGAATTCATCTATCTGCATACACTAGACAGCCTTCCTCCATACTGGCTGTTCCTGAAGCATCTTTTGAAAGACTCACTAGCACTTTGAACATAGCAAAAGCACTACAGAAATGCAAAAGGAGCTGATCTCTAAAATGCCTCAAATACCTAAAACTCAAAGCCCAATCCTCCTTAAATTAATTTGGTCATAGCTGCTTATTGTCAGGGTTCCAAGCAGGGGTGAAATCCAGCAGGTTCTGACAGGTTCTGGAGAACTGGTAGCGGAAATTTTGAGTAGTTCCGAGAACCGGTAGCCCAATTAGGTATTGTCCTGTCTTCTTTTTTCTAAGAGAAAACCTTTTCCTCTTTTCTAAGAGGAAACCTTTTCTGCCTACAGAACAACTCTTGAAAAGGCTGATTACTTTCTAGGTCAGCTCCATCTTTTGCAAGTTCACCTAGAAGTAAGTTTCTGAGTTCAATAGAGGCTACTCCTATTGTGACTGTAGTCTTAGATCCTTTCAAAGCAGGTTTTTCTCCCAGGCCTCCTGTGAAAGGAGGAGAGACAAGTAAAGAGTCAGACATCTACTAAGCCTTCAGAACTGATTTTCCTGTTAGTTTATTGGAGAACTGTGTCCTCAAGGCATGCTTCACTGTGATTTACTTACCCATGATTTTATCAATTAACCTTACTTTCTGGCTTCTTTAGACACCCTAAACCAGGGGTCCTCAAACTTGGCAACTTTAAGACTTGTGGACTTCAACTCCCAGAATTCTCCAGCCAGCTATGCTGGCTGGAGAATTCTGGGAGTTGAAGTCCACAAGTCTTAAAGTTGCCAAGTTTGAAGACCTCTGCCCTAAACCATAAAGACCTATAAGGGGCTAAGCTCATACAGCTAAGCTAAAAAGTGGGGACAGCCATTCTTGCAGTGGATACATTGCAGGAAAGATGACTGTCCATTTCCAAGTATTCTGTGCCTACTATTTACTGAAACCAGGAGGATTTCGTTTAGTCATGCTAAGCCACCATCGTTTCAGCTGCAATTTATTGAGTAAACCACAACAGCTCTACCGCTCAACTCGTATCACACACTGAATCCAAACCAAACAAATTACATTAGGGCTTAGTGTGTTGTGTCAGCCAGGGCAATGTATCTAGGATCTGATTAAAGCCCTTCTTAAAGAGGGAAACTGGACTTAATTTGGATTTGTATGGAACTTCAGGCCAACCAACATAACTGAAGCAACCATTAAGGCTGCAGTCCTGTATCTTCTTACATGGGAATAAGCTCCATAGAATTTATCACCTCTCTTGAGTAGATATAAAAATACACTAATAGAAGTACTGCTAAAGGAATAACTAAGAATATGCAACTACAGTTCCAGAGTTTTATTCTTTCTATGCTGGAGTTGACAAATGTTAACCCTGACAATATACCTACTTTATAGAATTTGACATAGCGGTAAATTTTGAGTTACTTATTTTATTTTTGTCCTGCAACAAAAGAGAATGATGTCTGAAGAAGTATTATTTAATAGTAAACTAAACCTAAAGAGCTCTCATTATTGCTCTTCCTCCACCTTTCCCCTCAATTTCTAATATTACAAACACATTTGCTTTTTATCAAATTATTTACAAAGATAAGAAAAAGAATGTTTTCCCAGACTGTAATGCAACTATAAATAGTATGCATATTTCTGTACTAATAGTAACCCTTTCGTATAGTAGAAAGTACCTATTACAATTAGGGAAACATTTTTGTTTCTGCTGGTAAATACATGCATTTTTCTAGTAAAACTACACAGTGGGGTGTGTGTGCATACACTGGAGTAAAATCAATCCTATCTTCCCTTTCTACCAGGGTAGCTTCCTCTTAAATAAAATCTTGCATATTGATTTGAGGAGGGTGGGATTAGAATGAGCTTTTAAAAAAACCTGAACACCTGAAAAATGCTAATTGCCCACTCCATTTAGTTTTGTCTTGTTCAGAATCAAGTTTCTTTTAATGGGCATTGTATCAAAAAATCAGGACTCTGGTAGCACTTTTTTAGATTAAAATGTTATTAAAAGTTATTAAGCTTTTGTGAAGCTTCTGAAAAGGTGGTACCAAACTATTTCTTTTGGTAGTAGTAATTCTAGCCCAATGTCTCCAAGATATAAGATTTTAGGAAGGGTGTATTTATTATGAACTGTAGCAGAAATTAACCACATCTATTCTATGGACACAGAGAATGGCATTGTATAGCATTGCTTCATAACCCACCTTAAGATCACTCTGGGAAAGATTTGCTCCATTTTCCACTTAGTATGAGAGTTTCCTAGCAGCTTTCATTGAGACAACTCAAAATTCAGTTGGGGGGGGTCTTAATTCTCATTTGTGGATGTTACTGCTGATAGCTTTGTGTGGTTAAGCAAAATCACTTGTGTGAAATGTCCTGAAAATATCCCTGCAGGCGACACCGAGATATTTCTCTGAGTTTTTCCTCATTAGCAGAGTCCACATGATCCATTCCTCCCTGCAGCATATTGATAAAAAGAACTGTAGCCAGAAATTGGATTGTTCAGATGGCAATTTTCATTGTCTGGCCAACCAATGCCTCAACCCCTTGGGAGCCCATATTTTCAAGGCTGGCAACTGGTCAATGTCTGTTCAGTGGGTGGACATTCCACCAGCTGGTGACCCCCAGGGGAGGGTGCAGTTACACCTTGGTAAGGGCTCAGAAACCCATGTCTGATTCCTTCTGAACTTCCTGCCTTCACCTGCCTTCCTTCACCTCTCAACAAAATGATCAGTGAAGGAGATATTTTGACACTCTTGTAGCAATAGCTAGAGGAATCCATTCATTTGTTTTCCAGAATCAGAAAGAGCGGGCAAGATATGGAGATTCTTAGTCATCCAGGTCATGGTTGTTCCAAAGGTGCTTTTTCAGGAGGCAACTGAACTTTCTTCTTTTTCTTTGAAGACGTTTCGCTTCTCATCCAAGAAGCTTCTTCAGCTCTGGCTCCATTCCCCACCATCCAGTCAGAGCTGAAGAAGCTTCTTGGATGAGAAGCCAAACGTCTTCAAAGAAAAAGAAGAAAGTCCAGTTGCCTCCTGAAAAAACGCACCTTTGGGACAATTGGGCAAGATAAGGCCAACCCAGGGCGGTCGAGAAGAAGGACGACTGCAGTGGTCGAGACCGATTGCTCTTGAAAGCGAAAAGACAAGCGAGGGGTCCATACAGTTTATTTGGCGGGAATCATATCTACCACAGCTCGGCCCTCAGTCCTGGGACTGCGCGCGCAGGACCACGTGGCCCGCTGCGAAGTCCGAGCTCACAGCTAATCGAGGTTAGGATTGCGTGGAAATGTGTTGATCCGGCAGGACAGTCGGCCTAAGAGCTTGGAAAGATCGAGCCTTGCCCGGCTTGAGAGCGTCCTCTCGGCCTCTCCGCGCGAAGAAGCCGGCGCTGCTCTTCGGCTGCTCTTGCCAGCCTCCGGTAGCACGGGAGTGGGGGTGGGGGAACTGTTGGTGGCTGCTGGTCCCCGCCTGCCTTGTCAACGCGGCCGCCGATGGGGCGAGGTCCCTCGGAGTGGATCTCTTCCGCCTCATTTGCTTGCTAATTGGGGTCTTGTTTTCGCAATCGAAATCTCGTTTTCGGGGAAGAAACAACGGCTCCGTAGGCAGGCCGCGAAGATAATCCGGGGCTGGAGGCTTTGGAAGAAAAGCAGCCACAGGCGTCTCTTTAGATGCGTAATAGATACATCCTCCGCCGGAGCGGCTCTCTCCCTCCCCTCCACCCCCGCCTTTATGTAAATATGACGAAGCGAGGCGTGAAAAGATATTTTTTTCAAAAAAAAAAAACAACCAAAAAAAAGATCACGACTCGAGGCAAGACAACAAAACAAAACAAACAACACTCCCCCCCCAAAAAAAAGAACCGAAAAAGAAATGCAGTGTAGCGCAGCATGGAAATTTTCTAAAAGAGATTAGGTTTGCTTTTTTTTTTTTTAACTATTTTAACCTGAAAAATCCCCCTTCAGATTATAAATCCCGGAGTGATTCTTTTTTTTTTTCTGCTTTTCCTTTCTCCATCTCTGGGGCCCACCGAATGACAAGATAAAGCTTTAGATTTCTGGGTTAGTTTTTATCGCCCCCACTCCTCCCGTTTAAAAGACAATTATGGGATTTGTAAAAACAAAATGCTATGGTAGGTCAAGTATAAAAAGGAAAGTAAAACATTGGTACTTAAGCTTAAAAAAAAAATCCTTAAGAAAAATCCTTGAGAAACAAGCTTTTAAAAATGAAAACAAAGCAGAAGTTGTTGGAACCAGGAATTCTACCAGGACAGTAAGTTTTATTTCATTTAGGGTACTACTATTCAGTAAATATATTGGAATTAATCTTATCCTATAGATTTGTACACACACCTCCATTTGCTTGGAGATTATGGTGTTTACCATCATTTGTGATGTGTAAAGCATGCCTACTCTGAAGAAAAATCCTAAATTGAGGTGCATAATCCAGTTAAGGAAAATGACATAAGATTACTTGAAAAATTTTATACACTTTTAAAAATCTCAACTCAATAAAAAAAAGGGGGGGAGTTATTCCAAGCATTCCTGATTAAATTTCAATGTGTGCTAATTTACTTCACAGTAAATGTCCACTACCTTGTTTCCAAATAAAACAAGGTTGCTGTTAGGCACAACCAAATAGATCCACAGGTGTAAGGTTCAAACTATTTGCTTTATTGTATTCTGCCTATAGTACAGGAATCTCCCCAGATTGCTTGCCTTCCCTTGGAAACAGATAAGGTTCCATGGAGGGTGGTGGTTGGGGGGGGCAGTCTTGGGTCTCTTGTGGCTGTGCAATGATTCGAAGCTAATTCCCTACTTGATTCCTCCTCCCTGTCTGGCTGATCATTTTCCAACAGCTGTGATCTAACCATACTTGATTTTGCCTGAATCTTCTTATACTGGAGCTACTTCTGAGTAGGCAAGTATAATAGGCGTAGGCACCAAACAAGTTCAGCTGCCCATACTTGGCTTCCTTTGAGAAAATAACCTTAAAAACTGTGCAGCTAAGTATTTGTACAGCAAGATGAGACTCAGGCCAGATTGAAGAACTGAATTTAAAAATAACAAAAATATTTTCCAGACAATGAATTCAAAAGAGATGATTGGTGCATTTCTGGCAAAATTCCTGTCCACATTTTCAAGTAGTTTGGGAAACAAATGACTGAGAAAGCAATGGAGTTATTTCTTATTATTTGGCTTTGTGACATGTCACTTGTGAACATGAAAGCATTCGTTCACCAGAGCTTTCTTCAACTTAAAGTCTCCCAGAAATACTGGACTACAACTCCCATCTCCCTCTTAGCCAAGAGGGTGGGGTGGGGGTAAAAGCTGAGGTTTCGCCCATATGTAGTCAATTTGGAAAATATTAACTTGACCTGATTAGGTAGGAAGGAAAATGGCATCTGTAGTAAGAAAAAAACAGTCCAATTGCAAGAATACAAGTGACAGAGTTAATTTCTGCCCCAAAGTTAACCTGTAAATGTAGATGGCTATTCAACCTGTAAATGCAGATGGCTATTCATTAACCTATGCAGGTAGGGGTCAATTTCTCCTTTTTCAGGGGCCTAAGGAGAAAGCCCACTCAATTCCAATCTTGGGAGCATTTCTGTCTTTGGATTAATCAACAACTGACAAAAGCTTCCAGTGTAGGGCAGATCCAGGGCAGTGTAGAATAGAAGTCCCTGGATCATCCACATCCTGCTAAAATATCAGGGGGCGATTATTTTCAAACACACTAGGCCTTAATGTGGATTTCCTGTTTACAGTTTAGCATGTTCTCTGAACTCAACTAAGGGTGGTTTAGTCAATAAACAATTTAAGAAAATCATTCCTTAGTGCACTGGGTGATTATAGCCCAGGTATATGTCCATCTGGACTTAAAGTCAAGCTACAAAAGAAAAGGGGTGTTCATATATCACACCATAATGTAGTTTGTTTGCTTTTGGCTTGGGCTGTTGTGCATGCCCATTTATTTTGGATTGCAAATCACAGCTTAGACGTTAGCATTATGTGTGTCTTTGGTTATTTGGCAGACTATAACTAAAGCAAGCCATGGCTTAGTATGATATGTGAACTCATCCCATGGTCTGATTATTTTACATCAGTGATTTACAGCATCACTCAGTCTTTGGTGTGATGATTCAAAGTTTTTGTTCATTAGCATACTGCACCAATGAGGCTTTGTGTCAACTCCAAACCATAGCTGAGGCAGTCTAACTTTGCATTTATCTAATCTGATGTTGTGTTGATTTCCAATTTCTCTGATGTGACACTTAACTGTTTGCAGCGTTTCTGGTGCTTCAGCAGTGATCATCTTGATGACACAGAGACTAAGAGCTATCCAATTCCTACTGGCCATGTCTAATTGCAGCATATATGGTCATTGTTCTCCTTTGCCATTTTGGTCTCTGCTGCCTGGAATGATGTGGCATCAATTACAAAATCAATAGTAAAACCAATAGATCTCTCTAAATCCCATCCTCCAAGAACTGCTTTGAAGCAGCAATTACAAAGACCAACAACTGGACAACTTGCAAGATGGCACGGGGAATTTATTTATTTTGTTTTCCAAATGACAGTTAAACTTTCACAGTACAGGAACTGCTGGTGGAAGACAGCGGTCTCTAATTTGCAGATTCCCATTGCCCCATCCCACCCACTGGGTTAAGGAGTGTAATTGATGGTTGGTTTTCCTATCTGACATATGGGAGTGGGAATTCTAGCAGGAAAAGAAACTCAGCTACAAATAGGCACATTTTAATCGGCCCTGTATTAAATTTTCGGGACACTCATACACTGACTCTGTTATTGAGGCAGAATTGAGAGAAATGATAGTGGCATATGTTTGTGCTGCCTCCTAAACAGAATAAAAACGTATTAAAGAGGATACTAAAACTCTGCCCATAGTAAGACAGGATTCCTACTAGTGACTTACAGCATTGTCTACCATCATTGTAATGAAGACAGGTTTACACTTCCACAACAATGACTGGGTAATGTTAGAAAATGCTATAAAGTCATCAGTAGGGCATCAAATTATGATAATCCTGTATCCCTGTAGCAATATATTACTTGTGAATATTTCTGCTATCATAGCTGGTTCACTCTTCAATATTAAAAAAAAAGTCAGCAGGTAGTGTCAATCAGTATAAATAGTCAGAGAACTAATTGATTTGTTTTTCTTCCCAGTATTTTTTCCCCATAATACAGGGTCCACTTATTTGTTATTGTTGATCAGGGGTGTCAAACTCAATTTCACTGAGGGCTGCATCAGGGTTGTGTTTGACCTTGGGGGGGGGGAGTGGGCGTGGCTGGGGTGGGCATGGCTATGGTGGGCATGTCCAGCTCCATGTCCTGCAGCCCTCTGCCAGCAAAAACGGAGCTCGTTTTTGCTGGCAGAGTGCTGCAGGAGGCCGTCGCAGCCGAAAACGGAGCCCAGGAGGGCCACGCGCAGCCCTCCTGAGCTCCATTTTCACTGGCAGAGGCACCACAGGCCAGTCCTTTCTGTTTCCAGGGCAGCCTGGATCTAAGCACCCCGTGGGCTGGATCCGGCCCACGGGCCTTGAGTTTGACACCCCTATTGTTGATGATCTATTGGTTGTGTTGATCCATTGGTTGAGACAAAAATTGACTGATTGTGTCATGGGCTGATAGAGAGTGAGTCACCCAAAGTCATCCAGCTGGCTTCCATGCTTAAGGTGGGACTAGAACTCACAGTCCCTGGTTTCCAGCCTTAACCACTACACCAAACAGGTTCTCTGAGAATAAGTTGACATTGTAAACATTATGATTGGGAAGATCATGGTCTTGACAATATACACCTTTGTTGTCACTGTGATGACTCTGCCCTTCAAAGTACTATCTAAATATATATCATCCTGTGCTCAAAATTTGACAGGGATGTTTGCTAGTTAAGAGAAACACTATGTTCATTTTAGACAATATTTTGAAGGGCAGAGACATCACTGTGACAACAAAGGTACATATTGTCAAGACCAAGGTCTTCCCAATCATAATGTTTACAACAGTGAAAGCTGGAGAATCATAAAGATGGAATTAAGAAAAAATTATGGTTTTGGATTCCAGTGCTGGAGAAAATAGTTGAGAATGTCGTGAACCACAAAAAGAACAAATTGTTCAGTACAAAGTGAAATCAAACCAGACTGTTCCTTGGAAGCATAATACTAAAGCTAAAGCTAAAATATTTTGAACATGTAATGCGAAGGCAAGAATCATTGGACAGGGCACTAATGCTTAAAAATAATTGGAGACAATTGAAAAAGTGGCTTATAGAAGGTACATATGACACAGGCTTGAGTTTATAAGAACTCAAAGAAGCAGTTACTGCCAGACCGACCAGACAAAATTATAGCCACCGGGTTGTAATAGATAGAAGTGCCTGAAAACCAGTGTCACAGCTTTGGCTGTGGCAAAGAAAGCCTATCTTCATTAGCAATACTGTGCTACAGCCATGACTATATCATGCCGTAAGATGGTATAAATCACACGTGTGGAAAAGATGTTATAAATCACTCTTAAGGGTTCAGCCATAACAATAAATAAGGGTGCTTTGTCATTCTTTTTGGGTGTGACTGAAGGTATGCTGAGAATCACCCAAAGATCTAGTTATGAGATCTGGACATAGTTTCTGTATGTCCCTGCTGTAAATGGCTTCAATCATCTTCCAAGGATCTCAAAGAATAAGCTTAACTGAGACAGAAGCAGGGCCTAAAGGGAGACCAAAGCAAGCATTTGGTCCAAGTCCAAGGTTGGAGAAAGCTCAAATTTAGACACTTGTATTTGTTTGTTTCTTTGCGTTTGATAGATGTATATGCTGATTTCCATGAAAGGCAACTTTAAGTAGGAATTTCCATTTTAAATGAAAATGTAAATGCCTCCTTATTTTGCCTTTTGCTTTTTGAACGTGTCATTTTTATCAAAAGCTGGAAGTAGTCCAGATACACTGGATCTCTGATAGAGCTAAATTAGAGAAATTCCTTTCGAGGAAACCTGGACCAGATTGGCAACCTTGTATTTGGCTTTCAGAAAGGTAAATGCTCCTGGACTTAGAGCTCTAGTCCTCATGACTAGCTAAGCCACAATGTGGTATGTTTGATTTTTGCTTAAGGTGTTCTACATACTAATCCATTATGACTGCAACTTTCTATTGTGGCTTGGCTTAGCATAATAGATGAACCAGCTGATCGTGGTTTATTTAGCAGTGATTTAGATCAACATGGTACACAAGTCAGTGAGACTAATTTCTTCCAATCCATAAAAGTAATTTCTTGAAACGTCTTACTTCTGTATAGGAATAACTTAGATACCTACCCGTCCGATTGGGCTTATTATCAGGGGATGTCTTATTTTGGGGGAAACAGGGTAGATGTTTGGATACAAAGAAGAAATACCAATAACATACCTGCATTTTATTGCATTTTCCCTGAAAAGAGGCATCTTTCCTTCTTATGATTACAAATCATCCTAGACATCTTCCAGTAGAAATGGAACCTGTAGGAGTAATCTGTATTGCTCATTTCTTGTTTGTGAACTCAGGACACCTATCTAAAATCAGACACATTTGAGTTTCCCACATGCACATGTCCTTCTTTCAAGTGATAGACTATCTAGATAGGTCTGGAGAAGACCTCTGTTTGAAACATTAGAGAAAAGTTACCGGTAAATTGTGAAAACATCCTGAACCCCAAGCAGCTAATCACAATTTAACCTACTGTTCTGAGTAATTCTAGCCTCTGTTTATGATACAGTGTGTTATGTGAAGAAAGTATGGATTAAGGCACAGATCATTATTTGGGGTTTATTCACTTACTTTCTTATCTGCTAAGGCCTTTTCTTCATAACTGACTCAAACTATAGTACTAATTCCTGGCCCTTTAACTGGAAGTATAAATTATACCCTCCCTATAACTGGTTCCTATTTTGTGACAGTAATGAGGTTAGCGACTGACCCTGACCTTACCTGGCAATTGCAAGTCAAATGAAGGAAAGGAATAGATGGGTTTCTCAATCACTCTAATCTGGGACACTTACAATGACAGATTAGGCATCTGTTGAGCTTCCTGACTAAACAGGTTGTGGGTACAAGATGAAGTGGGCAGGAGCTTTATGTTCTTCACATTCTTTCCTCTGGGTCTGTTTGGCTATTTCTGAGCAAGGCTGCAACACTCTCCTGAAAGAGAGCTGAGCTTATGGTCAAAAAGACAGACCCCAAGCACAGAGAGGCTCTACTCTAGGAATAAACAAGGAAGAAATGCCAAAGACAGCCATTGACTAGTTGCTATTCAGCTATTGACTAGTGCTGCAAAGGAGCAGAGGTGCTGGGAGTGAGTGACCAATACATTCATTTCTGATCTTGTAGCTGGCAAGCCAGGAAGTACTGGTGGAAAACCCAGGAGAACGTACATGCACATTTCTGATTTACACAATTATAATTAGCTTGCCCAGTTATCAACATGGTGCTCAGTGCCACCAAAGCTGGAATGGACTAAGACGACATACAGTAAGTAACTGTGATGCATTGCACAAAGAGCTGAACTGTAGACCCTGCAACTTACGAATGAGTCTAGTTCTGGGAGAGTTGGCTGGTCAGGGAGACAATTTTTAGAGGCTTTTTGCAGGTCTTCAGACACCACCACAACAAGGACACGGCTGTGTGAAACCTCTTGTCAGCAGAAGAGGAAAACTTGTAATGAATCCAGTGGAGACAGAACTGGCAACATGCAGCTGCAGAACCCATCTCTCCCAATTTACACTGATCTTTTGTGAAGCACAAGAGTAGAGCTCTTTCAGAAGAAACCACACCACATCCCTGTTTAAAAAAAAAGGCAAGCCTATCATTCTTACAAAAGTGCACTAGGCTCACGTTTGTAAAGAGCCCGCATAGGGTCAGACAAGCACTGGCAAGTGTCTCTGAGGATGTCAGAATGCTCCTGCACAGCTCTACCACCTGAGGGTTTCCAGTTTCCAGGGGATTGAGGCACTTGCAGTAAGGAACTGAACAGACAAATGGTTGGTGAAGCATGCCAGATCATATCCATTGGGAGAATGGTGTCAGGATAAGAAGGAAAGCACAAGCTTAAAAGTACAGCAGCTCCTTACTTCAGATTTCAGACTTCAGACTGCCTCAGTTATAGGCTGGAGATGAGTCAAAGGCAGGGTCAATGAGGTTGGCAGAAAAAAGATTGACAAGGCATATCCATACTGTGGTTAAGGGCAAGTATGGAAGGAAGACCTCAATTTTGGTTTCTTACATTCACATGCTTTATTTCCAAGGAATCCAAAGTAACATACCTTGTCCTTCAGTTCTATGTTAGCCTTTTTCACACCAATCCTGTGAGATAGGTGAGGCTGAGCTAAAGTGAGTGTCTCGAATCCCCCACAATGCTTTATGGCTCAGGGATGGCTCTGTTGAATAGTTCAACCAGTATGTCATGTTTTCCTGTCCTTCCCTGCCTGATAAATGGAAAATGCTAATGGACATCTAGTACTTCAGTGATTCATCCTGCTTTCCTGTCTGGCATATGTCAAGTCAGAAAATGTACCCATTGTTTTAGGTCTGCTCTCAATCTATTTTCTGCTGTTTCAAGATTTTTTTTTCTGGGGGAAAGGAGGATGAATCAACCCAGTGGGAACATCATCCAGAAATGGTCAAAAACAAAGCTGCTGCTGGACTTTCTTTCTAGGCTTTTTAGCAAGTTCTAAGGGGGATCTACCTTAACAGCAGCATTTGGAGGCCATTTTAAAAAAAGCATGATTGATTTGGGAAGCCTTGATTGCACAATAAATGTTTTAAAACATTTATTCCCTAAGCTGATGATTATCTATTGGGATGTCTAGATAATAATCATGAGGTGAAGAGCAGAATTCTGTGCATGCTTACTTAGAACTGAGTTCCACTGACTGATTGCCAGGAAAATGGATGCAGGATTGCAAACTGAAACTTATTTGCTAGTGGGTCTGTAAGATACCTCAGATCGAAGTTCATTGGGATGGACAGGAATGCAGACTAGGCTGTTCTGAAGGGACAGTAGAACAAATTCATCCCACATTGGTACTTGAGGAAGTGGATGGAAGAGTAGAAACAGCAGTCCCAAAGTTGCTGTTTCAAGAGGCAGCTGGACTTGAAGGCATTTTGCTTCTCATCCAAGAAGCTTCTTCAGCTCTGAAGCTGAAGAAAGCCCAGTTGCCTCTTGAAAAAGCACCTTTGGGACAATCCTGACCTGGATGACTGAGAATCTCCATAGACATTTAGAAACAGGAATATTCACCGAGCATGGATTAAAAAAAGTCAAGAGGTGACTGCAACAGTCTGAACAAAGTTTGTAAGTAATACATATTTAAAAAAATCAGGCAAAGTTTCATTCGCACACCTTTTTTTTTTTACCTTTTTTGCTGACACCCTTAAATAAAGGTATGCAAAGTGGAGGAGAAAGTTATACATAGAACTGATGTGTTTCATGTATGTATGTATGTATGTATGTATGTATGTATGTATGTATGTATGTATGTATGTATGTATGTATAAAATTTGTTTGCCGCCCATCCAAGGACTCTGGGCGGCTTACAACATATTTTCCAACGTGCAGCCTTTCCTGACCAATGTTTTAAGCACCCATATTCTAGACTTCAGAATCTCAGAGAAAGAAACGAGAGGAGAAAGAGTAGTGGAATGGTGAGCCACTAACGGTGGAGATGCCACACATGGGTGAGAATGGGTGAGAAGAAGGAGGAACAGAAGGTGGCAGTTGGTAGGAATGCCCTGCCTTCGCCCAGAGAGAACCCAGCTGCTGTGGCCTAGAGGTGGAGCTCTTGCCTCACAATCAGGAGGTTGTGAGTTCGATCCTAGGTAGAGGCAGATATAGGATCTCCTGCTTGGGCAGGGGGTTGGACTAGATGACCTGCAAGGTCCCTTCCAACTCTGTTAATCTGTCTGTTAAGATCGAGTTGCGTAGGCAAGAAGGGAAAGCACAGATCTTGTGTGCAAGTTCGGCGTGGCGCTGCTTTCAAGAAAATGAAGGCGAGACGCCGATTGGAGGAGGAGGAGGAGGCAGTGAAAGGAGGCGTGGCGAAGCGGGATTGCCGGCTCCTTGTCCAGGCCTGTCGTAGGCGCCACTGGTTTTTAAGCTCCCTCTTCCCCGCGATGGTCACGAAACAGCCATTTCCTCCAACCATTTCCCCTTTGCCCTTGTCCTCTAGTAGTAAAATTAGTCCTCTTGTCTTTGGGAAACCACAGTCTTGTTGATGGAAGTGGCTTCGGAGTCAGTCACATTTAGGTCGTGTTGTGTCCAAGTCCCTCGGTTAAAGTCGCACAAAACACCATTTTTGGTTTCACACCCCGCCTTTTCTCTACAGGGGCGAAGAAACGAGACCACAGAAGGGCGTCTGACTGATCTGGCTGTGGATATTGCAAGAGGGGGCCAATTTTGTTTGTGAATTATTCGAGAGATAGGGGGCAGAGAGAGAAGGGAACGGGTATAAACAAAGGGTCCTCTTTCTTTTTAATTGATTGACAAGTCCCTGCAGTTTTCTCTGTTCTGCCATTCTACTTCCTCGAGTTGAGGAAGTGAGTGGACCAAGGTCACCTAACTGGCTTTGTGCCTAAAGCTGGACTAGAACTCACCGTCTCCTGGTTTCTAGCCTGGTGTCTTATCACTAACTCTCTTAGTGTAACTCTCTCTTTCGTTGTATTGGGTGGGGTGGAGCTGGGGAACTTGCTATCCTGGCGAGTCAAAAGGTCTCCCTAACCCTCCACCCCCACCGCCCAGGCAAAGGTCTGACTGGATTTCGTTCCTGAAGATGGAATAGTTCTAAAGATGCTGGCTGAGTTTTTGCACCACATATATACAGATTGAAAATAATTGTAAAAAAAAAAAGTAATATTTTTATGTCTTGCCCCACCGTAACTCTAGTGAAATAACCGATTTGATTCACGAAAGAGGTCAGACAAAAACCATTGACCATTTTAGGGAGTTCCAAGGCCACAAAATTTGATAACCATAGCAGCAAGACTGGGGATCGCCGTGGATTCTTACGTGGCGCTAGGCAAAGACCAAACAAATGCTAATTCGGTAGGGTTCGCACAACACAAGGACCCGCTGAAAGGAGGTTGGGCTGAACTGTGGGAACGGAGCCAAAGGCTTTGTTGAGATGTGACCCTCTTCTGCTGGCAGCTCACAAAGGAAACTAAAAAATAAATAATGGGTGTGTGTGTGTGAGAGAGAGAGAGAGAGAGGGCACAATCGTATAGGAAAGACTATCCAGCTTATCTGTCGCGGGTGGCTGGGTGGGTTTAGAGCCGAAAAATTATTTTTCTTGGATCCGAGAGAACCGCATTAGAATCTGAAGCAAAAACAATGGAATCAGGGATGCTACTTAAGGAAATCGCTGGGCAGCTCTTCGAAGTTTTACAAACAAGGAATCAGCAATGCGTTTAACCGGGCTGGGTGGCTTACCAAGCCGATCCTGGCTGGCGTTGCCTGGGCATAAAAACTGAACAAGGTGGGACTAACGACGGTAGAATCTCAGGTGTGGGTCCCACTAGACTAGGAAGTCACTAGGCACCCCCACCCCAAGAAGAAAGTAATGACACCCGGCCCCCTCCTTAACTATCCGCGAATTCCCTAGGAGCTTCAGT
>QLTV01002982.1:76871-133097 GCA_003457575.1 Thermophis baileyi | reverse complement strand
TGTCAAGCAACGGGACAGCAGGAAGGTTTTAAAAAGCGCCTTTTCTTACTGTCAGCATCTTACTGTCTTATTGCTCCGCCATCACTAATCGACTAAAGTATTATTAGCCTGTGGGAGGCCGGTGTCCCCCGAGTTGGAACGCGAAAGCTGGGGATTTGTTACGGTTAGACTTTCTTCGCGTCTAAACTGAAGACTTTGCTGCGGACCAGTGGTGTTTGCAGGGTCTTCGGGTCGCCACGGCTTGTTTGCTACAGTTTCGGCCATCCTAATTTTTTTGGGAGGCCCAAGAATTTGGCTCGAGATAAGCGAGCGGGAAAGACTTCAGGGCTCAAAGGGCCAAGTCGCTGTGTTTCGATTCTTTGAAATATTAATTCATTCTTAAATCACTCTTCGATCCTGGGTTTATTGAGCAAACGATACAGTAATAGTGCAATAAACCGCTTCAGTTTCGAAGTAGCGGTTTGGGTGGGCCTATCTGCTCTTCTGTAGATTGAGGTGGTGGAAGGATTGCAGTTTAACAGGAGGACACTCGTCGGAAACGCTGTTTTCCTAAGCCCCGTACACGGAAAGGACGACAATCCCCATGGCTCCCAGCTGTCGCTCTGTCTGTGGACGATGGACGTTGTCTGTACGATCATTCCGGGTCCGCTCATTTAAGAAACGCTCTCATAAATTACGACGACCAGGAGACCTGTGACACCTCGAAGACGAAAGCGTTTATTAGCGCATCGGTTGCAGAGGATTCCGGGTCTCCTCAGATATTCGGGGCAGTCTCTGAGAGAGGAATACCACAGAGATACGCTGAGTAGTACTGGTGTGTGTGTATTGGGCGTGGGGGGAGGGAAGGGATGATGCAAAAAAAGGAGAGAGAGGAGCAGAGGATTGGTGCTACACCATTTTCCTGTTCTTTGAGCCGTAAAATACAGTCCCTAGAAAAATGCGGATAGCATTCTCGCGATTCCCTTCCCTGCCAGTCCAACCCTTGACGTTTAGGGTCCGTCAAAGGCAGAGAACAACCTCGGGCTCACTCTCCCTCCCCCCTCTCTCTCAGTTTCTCCCTCCCCCCCTCTCCCTCCCTCCCTCTCTCCCTCCCGCGTTTCCATTCCATTCCATTCCATTCCATTCCCTCTCTCTCCTCCCTCCCTCTCTCTCTCTCTCTCCCTCCCTCCCTCCCTCCCTCTCTCTCTCTCCTCCCTCCCTCTCTCTCTCACGCGTTTTGTCTCGACAGGACTCGGGGAGGCCTGGGGCCACTCAAGTCGAAGCAGCACTCTGGACAACGTTGGTCGCGAGCTGGGGTCCCACCTGCTTCAGGTAGGAATGCGGCGGGCGGGCAGCTCTTTCCTGCCAGGCTTCAGGGTACGTTGGACAAGGCCCGAAGGACAGACTTTTAGCACCGAAGGAGCAGTGACTTGAGCTTTCATAAGCTTAGACAAGCGGGGGTCAGTTCGGCTCGGTAATGTTTCAGGTGGCCTCGTGTAAAAGGGACAGTTGCAATACATTTCCAACCGTGTTGGCTTCAACTTCCATCATTTTTCTGAACCCTGAAGCCCAATCCATCTGGAGAGCATCCGGTGACAAAAACAGCTCCGGCTCGACGGATCGTGTAAATAATTTTTTATGCGTTTTATAAAACGTGCTTACGTTCCAACAGCATCACGGCCTCAAGAAGAAATATACAGGGATTTCAGAAACTCCCGAGAAATGAAAGATTCATAGACCAAGGGTTAGTTATTAACATGGGTGCGTGAAGGATATAGTGCCCTAAGGCATATTTTATTTTTTTTGTATTGTCTGATTGGGTAACAATCTTAGACGGAAAGGTGGAGTATACATTTAATTGTTAAAAGAGGAAAAAAAGCACCTTACTCCCATGAGCCTTGTTTACCGTCAGTTCGATGCGTTCCAGATATTTTGGACTCTACTCTCGATCATTCCCACGCATGATGTAGGGAATGATGGAAGTCGTAGTCCATTCAGACAGGAGGAGAGCCAGGCTCCTAAAGACTAGAGCAGAGGTCTTCAAACTTGGCAACTTTAAGACTTGTGGACTTCAACTCCCAGAATTCTCCAGCCAGCGTAGCTGGCTGGAGAATTCTGGGAGTTGAAGTCCACAAGTCTTAAAGTTGCCTAGGTTGGGGACCCCTGGACTAGAGCGTAGCACTGCAGCCCTTTTCCTCGGAAGTTGAGGGCTACAGTTGCCGCCTAGGTGGTTAGGATTTGGCTTGGCAAGGAGAAGGCGCTTCACTTGCGCTTTCCTAGAACGAACCCTTTCCCGAGCTGCCTCTTTGGACGTCCTTAGTTGTGTTTTATACGCCAGCCTTGCTCTAAAGCAAGTCTCATTTCTGTTATGCGGGTTGCTACATTTTCTCTTGCTGGCTCGCTCGCTCTCCGGGTTCAGTCGTGTCCGATTCTCAGAGACCTCCGGGAAAGGTCTTCTTGGCAAGGTTTTCAGAAGTGCTTTGCCCTTGCCTCCTTCCTAGGGCTGAGAGGAAGTGACTAACTCAAGGTTACCCAGCTGCCTTTGTGCCTTAGGCGGGACTAGAACTCACAGTCTCCCGGTCTCTAGACGAATGGCTTAACCACTCCAAAGTCGTGGTTAAGACTGAAAGACTGAAATCGCCAGGCAGGAAATGGTCAAAAGTGGAGCCTGCAGTTCTCCACTTCTTGTTAACAGAGCCAGGAGAAGGACTTTACCCGGCCGGAGAAAGTTGATCGCTCTTTGCTCTCTCTCTCTTTCTTTCAGACTTTGGACGGTTTCATTTTTGTGGTAGCTCCTGATGGGAAGATCATGTATATCTCGGAGACCGCCTCGGTGCACTTGGGTTTATCGCAGGTACGTTAATGGTCCCAGTGGAATCGACCTCAATAGGGGCGACCTTTTTTTTTTTGGCAGCAGTTAGGTTGAACAGCGTTTTGGAATTCCCCCTTTTTTTTCTTTTAAATGCTCTGTCTTGAACATTTAGTGGTCAAATCAATCTGAAATCCAACATGCAGAGACCTGGGAGGGACCCTCATTAAAAACGTGGCCATTCGGTATTCTAAAGAGTTAGGGTGGTTTTGTCCACCCCTTTAGTTCAGTGGACGTGACTTCTGAAAGTCTGTCTTAGGACACTGCGTTTTGTGAATGCCTTGAATCCACCTGATTCCAAATAAAGAACCTGTTTTCAAATCCGCTTGAAGGCGAGACTCCAGTGGAGTGAGGCCGTCAAGGTTGACTTCAGGTCTTCTCACAATGGCCAGAAGGGCACCAAGGGCAATAGGGATAAGCTGTCATTTGGGGGACCTCTATGGAATAAAGCAGCCGGTGATCGAAATTATTATGCCTCAATTTCCAACTTTAGTCTCTTTCACTGTGCTGCCCTAACAGTCTGCTCCAATTTAGAAGCTGCCTTGGAGTCAGTGGTAGTTATTCCAGGGTAATTCCATTCCGCTCATTGGGATTTGCTGGTTTTGATTAAACACCCTTAAACTGCACGCCTCAAGAGTGGTGCTATTCTGCCTTCTCAAGTCCCACTGACTTGCAGTGAAAGTAGACTAGAACTCAGCGACCCTCTTGCTCCACCAGATTATCTCCACATAGAAAACCGGATGCGGGGAACAGTCTTTTGGCCCAGCCTTGTCTTGACCTGCTTGCCTTCTAGGTGAAAGGGTACTTTTTCCCCCCACAGGAAGCAGAGGAATGTCAAGATTAGCCATTTAATTTAATGGCTTACCCTGGGATAAATTCCCATTTAAGGTTCCATCCAAAACCTTCAGCCTAGGGCAGCCTTTTGTAGGGCAGCCTTCTGCAGGGCAGCCTTCTGCAGGGCAGCCTTCTGTCCCTTCACAATGAGGGATCCTTCATGCCACCATCCCTCAAAACAAGATGAAGATCGTGGCCTGGAGAGCCAGAAGTTGTTGAATGTTAGTTAGCTTGCTCTGGTTGCCTATCTCGGCAGGCAGAGCAAGCAAAAGCCCAATGGCCATTCTCTGTATTCACACACCCCACTGATTCACAAGACCTGGGTTCACACAATACAGACGTAGTCCTCTACGTACAACTACAATTGAGCCCAAAATTTATGTTGTTAAGTGAGTTTTGCCCCATTTAACGACCTTTCTTGCCACAGTTGTTAAGTGAATCACTGCAAGTGTTCAATTAATAACACAGTTGTTAAGTGAATCTGGCTTCGCCATTGACTTTGCTTGCCACCTTTGCTTGCAAAAGGTGATCAAGTGACCGAGGACACACAACTGTTATAAATATGAGTCAGTTGCCAAGCATCTGGATTTTGACCGTAGGAATTCTGAAAGGATCCCTAAGTATGGAAAACAGTCATAAGTCACTTTTTTCAGCGCCCTTGTAACTTCGAACGGTCACTAAATGACCTGTTGTAAATCGAGGACTACCTGTAGAGTTAAATCCTAACCAGAGCATGTGCGAAGCCAGTGTTTGAGTGAAGGGAACCCGTTGCGCCATTTATTGCGTGGATCGGGGTCTTCCCTCGGGTGCTTCCCGGTCCTAAGCCTCCTCCCCCAGCCTCGGAGCCAGGTGGCTAAACTGGTCCGAACCGGCAGCCCTGCCGCCACAGCGCTCTTCTCCCCGCGCTCCGCTTCCTTTCTTTCAGGTAGAGCTGACCGGCAACAGCATTTACGAATACATCCACCCGGCCGATCACGACGAGATGACCGCCGTCCTCACCGCTCATCAGCCCTACCATTCCCATTTCGTTCAGGGTAAGACGCTCGGGGAAGGCGAGCGGGCGGGGCAGGGCAGGGCAGGGGAAGGCGGCCGGCGGGGGGGGGGGGAGAGAGAGAGCGCAGCCTCCTCCCCTGACATGCGCATTGTGCTCCTTTGCCTCGCAGAGTACGAGATCGAGCGCTCCTTTTTCCTCCGGATGAAATGCGTCTTGGCCAAGAGGAACGCGGGCCTCACCTGTGGAGGCTACAAGGTAGGTAGTGGCGCGAGCGCCAACTGGTGGCCAAGCTGAGAACTGCTGGAGTCCCGGCTGGCTGAAGGTAAAAATTTAAAGGCGCCTTCAAAAACTCCAAGTGATGGAGTCCTTGGTGCTCTTTCAGCTTGGTTGTTTTCTTGCAGACGTTTCGTTACCCAACCTAGAGAACAACGACAGTGCGATCCCAAAGGTGCTTTTTCAAGAGGCAACTGGACTTTCTGGTTTTTCTTTGAAGACGTTTGGCTTCTCATCCAAGAAGCTTCTTCAGCTCTGACTTGAAGAAGCTTCTTGGATGAGAAGCGACACGTCTTCAAAGAAAAACCAGAAAGTTCAGTTGCCTCTTGAAAAAGCACCTTTGGGACAACCATCACCTGGATGACTGAGAATCTCCATAGACATCGTCAGTGCTAGTATGCTACTAACTCCAAGTATCCCCGGTTTGCCCAACTTGGTGCTCTCCATTAGCGTTGATTTGAAACCACAAATCCCCGCCATTGGAATATGGCAGCTCTGAAAATTGCAATCCCAGCCTACCTGGAAAGTGTCAGTTTGGAGCGGTTTTCCTTTGATGTCTTGAAGTTCAATCAATCAGAATAGAGCTGAAAGGGGCCTTGGAGGTTTTCTAGTCCAACCCCCTGCTCAAGCAGGAGACCCTATACCATTTCAGACAAGTGGCTGTCCAGTCTCTTCTTAAAAACCTCCAGTGATGAAGCATCCACAACTTCTGAAGGCAAGCTGTTCCACTGGTTAATTGTCCTCACTGTTAGGAAGTTTCTCCTGAATTCCAAGTTGCTTCTCTCCTTGATTAGTTTCCATCCATTGTTTCTTGTCTTGCCTTCTGGTGCTTTGGAAAATAAGTTGTTGGTCCAGGTAATGGCTACATTCTTGACTTGCAGATAGAAGGTTTTTCCTCCGAGACTTCATGCTAATTAAGATAGAGATGTCACCCACACATATTTAGGAGGAAGCCCCACACTGTGAAATGTATAGCTGAGTAAACAGGCATAGGATTAGTTTGTAAAGCAGCAATCCTCTGCATACTTGGGAGTAAGCCCCCTGAAATCCACTTAAGCCCCCGTGATTTCACTCAGCTTAAATTCAGGGAAATCTATACATCCCCAGCATAGAGAAAACAAGTTTGTCTTCTTCATTACAGTTATGGAGAAACCCTCAAGGCACTGAATGGCTGTAGGCTTGCATGCTAAAAATCACCGGATGTGCACTCCATTTCCCAGGGTCCTTATTTGGTAGGGAGATCCTAAAGAATTCACGTTCAGATAGTGTCAGTTAATTTTAAAGGCTGAATATTGTGTTGTCGGTGGACATTTTTTTCAGTGGAGACTGAAAATTAGAATTTTACTTACCTATGTAGTCAGTAATTTTACACTACTTGGCAGGACTTGGGTCTGAGCAGAGGCATAGAGGGTTGAGGGCTGAGTTTTAAAACCACTCCCGAAGAGGTTTTTTGTCTAAGCTTCATTAATTGCAGGACATTCATGTCTGAAAGAAAGCCTATAAAATAATTATTTCCAAGGGAAAAAAAAGATGGGGCTTGAAGGAGCCTTAGTGTATTTACTTGTTGAATGAAAATAACTGAATTGTCTGAGGAAGTCTATAGTATTTCTTGGCATTGGTTCTGTGCCAATCTTGTTTGGAAGTTTTTATTTATGTAGCCTGTCCCTCCAGCCATTAATGTAGCCTGTCTCAAAACCCATGCAGTCCACTGAGCTGTTACAAAGCTGTAATCCTCTTGAATTTTTGCATATTAACATGCTTTTCTCCACTAATAGGAAAGATTCCCTCCAGGCAGGTTACATTCACTGTAGCTCCTAAGGCTATGTTCACATTTCCTTAAAAGCTGCTATGTTCACATTAGTGATTTACAGCAACTTATGGGCCATTCCTTCATTAGAAATTAATAGCAAATTATAGCACACACCAACCATCACTGTGCTGATCTAAGGAAGGAAAGGAAGTGAAAACAGGTTTTATATCACCAGAATAATAGCTGGGTAATGTTAGAAGAGCTATAAATTGCTGCCGAGGAAATGCCCTATCAAATCATTAGCGCCATGAATTTCTATAATGATGGCTAGATGACACTGTTGCATGCTGTGGTTCACAAAAAGGGGAAATGTTTAAGACTGCAATTCTATATACAAATCCCATAGGATAGTTGGATTTATTTCAAAATCAGCGTGCATAGGAGTTGTGTGCTGAAAATATCACTAGAAGTAATTGTTTTATTCCATGCTTGAGGTTGAAATAATACTTGTTGAGGGCTCATTATTAGGATTGCTGGAACACGGGTGCATGCTATTTGATTGTTACTATATAGTTGAAGGCTGGCAGTGAATATAATTTAACTTCATTCAGCGTGCGCCAAAGGTGATTCTTTGGAAATATACTGGTAAATAAATGTATGAAGAGAGGATAAATGACAAGATACAAAATGGACCACAGGGTGCTCTCACTGAGAAGCATCGAAGTGTGGGGAGAAGATATCATCCATGTTCCTTTTGGAATTCCCCCATTCAGACCTGCATGTCATTCTAGTGTGCCTATAATGTGGAAGACCTGGTTAACCCTGTGGTTGGGCCCTAATACACTATACTCTGCATAGTATTTGCCATGGTAGACACCTGCAAGAGGGGGGGGGGACTTGCTGCTCTGTAGATCAGAAGGATCACTCACAGACCTGGTGAGCGATCCTACTGAGATCACACTTTGTCATGTGAACCCTTGTCACACTGACATGACTTTTTTTTGTCTCTTGTCTCTTTGCCCCTGACAGGTGATTCATTGCAGTGGTTACCTAAAGATCCGCCAGTACAGCTTGGACATGTCCCCTTTTGATGGCTGCTACCAAAATGTTGGATTGGTGGCAGTGGGCCACTCCTTACCCCCCAGTGCTGTGACGGAGATTAAGCTGCACAGCAATATGTTTATGTTTCGGGCCAGCCTGGATATGAAGCTCATCTTCCTTGATTCACGGTAAGTCATCACTTGAGCTTCCTTTAGACCAGGGATGTCAAACTCATGATCCACGGGCTGAATGTGTCATGTGCTGGCCACCCCCGTTTTAGCGAAGGGGAAAAAAGTCACGATACGTCACGTGACGACAACGTGACACTGCGAGTTTGACACCCCTGCTTTAGACCAACAATAGCCCAAATAAGATAAGGTGGCTGGTTGCCGTTTTCTTCTCTGAATATTTTTGGGCTTCCATCTCACTCTAACACAGGTAGTCCTCAACGTATGACCACAATTGAGCCCAAAATTTATGTTGCTAAGTGAGAAATTTGTTAAGTGAGCTTTGCCCCATTTTACAATTTTTCTCGCCACATTTGTTAAGTGAATCACTGCAGTCCTTAAATTAGTAACACGGTTGTTAAGTGAATCTGGTTTCCCCATTGACTTTGCTGGTCAGAAGGTCGCAAAAGGGGGAATCACGTGACTCCAGGACACTGCAACCGTCATAAACTTGAGTCAGTGGTCAAGCATCCGAATGTAAATCACGTGAACATGGGGATGCTGCAACAGTCATAAGTGTGAAAAATGGTCATCAGTCAGTTTTTTTCAGTGCCGTTGTAACTTCAAACAGTCACTAAATGAACTGTTGTAAGTCAAAGACTACCTGTACAGTAATAGGGTTGGTTTGCTTTGATTTTGATCTAGTCTGCTGGTAAGCTGAAGCTTATTGAGGCTTATTAACAAACCATGATTAAAAATCTGGCTTGGCATGATGTGTGAAGCCAATCTCATTCTCTGTCTTTCTCTCTCCCTTTCTCTCTTTCTGGGTAGGGTAGCTGAGCTGACTGGTTATGAACCTCAGGACTTGATTGAGAAGACACTGTACCACCATGTCCATGGCTGCGACACTTTCCATTTGCGCTGCGCTCACCACCTGCGTAAGGAGCCTCTTCCCTTTGAGCCTTTGAAGCCCTCAGCTGAGCCCTGTTTACTCAGAAGTAAGTCACACTGAGTTCAGAGGGACTTACTCCCAAAGTAAAGTGGGCTGACTGGCTGGGACTTTTCCAAGCAGAAGAGCAATTGAACTCACCTTTGCTAGTAAGACAGTCTCAACACATAGTTGAAAAGAGATGGATAACAAAACCAAGATATATTTTTCAACAGGTTGATGAAAAAAGGGAGGGGAAGGGATAGATATAGATTGCAAAGGGCAATATCTCCTATGGTTCCAGTCAGGCACACTTTGGGGAAGTTAGTAAGCCAAGATGGCTATCGTGGCCACATGAGCAAAGTCCCATCCCTTTATCTGTCCCTTGATGTTGCATGCACATACAAAGAAGTGGGACTTTTAAATCACCAATTTTTAAAATTGTCTTCTTCAGTAGATACTGCTGCTTTCAACATGTTACAAAAGAGTACATCCTCTTGTCGTTTTCCCATCCATTGAGTACATGGCAGCAGAGGCTGGAGATGCAATCTTATAAAAGAAAAATATCGGCTTTTAAAGATGTTTTATACAGGAAATGAATTTGTTGCCCAAAGGAGCATTGTTTGATCTACTAAGAATTGTGTTGTTGGGATCACAACCACTAAATTCCTAACAGTACCTTTCTCTACTACTGTACTATTACTAGCAGTAGATGCTATGATTTCCGCTTGCTTCCATTTTTATCTTTGGCTATATCTGCAGTGAACATTGGGACAATGACTTGTACTGACTTCTTAGGATCAACCAGTTATTGTTGAAGTAATAGAAAGCCTATCCTCATGTCTATTATTATGACACAAATGGGTGACTCTAGAAGGTTATTTCACCAGTAGGAAAATAACAATCACAACAATGACAAAAGCAACAATCTAATTTTTTACTTGGGAATTAACCTCAGTGAATTCAATGAGACTCACTTCTACCGTAGCAATAGCATTAACACTTAGACTTATATACTGCTTCATAGTGCTTTACAGCCCTTTCTAAGTGGTTTACATTGTCAGCCTATTGCCCCCAACAATCTGGGTCCTTATTTTACCAACCTTGGAAGGATAGAAGGCTGAGTCAATCGTGAGCTGGTCAGGATTGAACTGCTGGCAGTCGGCAGAATTAGCCTGCAATTCTGCATTCTCACCACTGCGCCACCATATAAACACTAAGTATACAGTATGTATGTATGTATGTATGTATGTATGTATGTATGTATGTATGTATGTATGTATGTATGTATGTATGTAAAACTGTAGGATAGACAGGACACCATGTGTGGATAGGGAAGACCATGAGTTCTGCTCCCGCCTTAGTCATGAAAGCCAGCTGGGTGCACTGTTCCCTCTAAGGTGCGCGGCCGCGCGACCGCGCACGTGACAGGGAATCGCCGCGTGGCAGTTTTGAACTGCCACGCGGCGATTTCCCTTAGAGGGAACGTTGCCGCGCGGCCGCGCACGTCATAGGGAATCGCCGCGCAGCAGTTTTGAACTGCCGCGCGGCGATTTCCCTTGTTAGAGGGAACATTGGCTGGGTGACTTTGGGTCAGTCACTGTCTCTCAGCCCAAATTACCTCACAGAGTTGTTGTGAGGAAAATAGCAGAAGAAAGTGTGTGTGTTGGATATGCTTGCAGTCTTGAGTTGTTTATACAATAATAATAAAGGTGGGATCTAAAGCAATCAATCAGTCAATACATAAATAGTGACAATAGCTTGTGAATGCTAATTATGTGGTGCATTATTTAAATTAGGAAGATAGGGCGGGGGAGTTGCATGGCCATATATTTTACTTTTTTTGACGTGGTGGTGGATCAGTAGCATTGTTTTTATTTTTTTATATACCGTATTTTTTGGAGTCTAAGACGCTCCAGAGTATAAGACGCAAATTAGTTTTTGGGGAGGAAAACAAGAAAAAAAATATCTGCCTCTGCCTACCAGCATCCATCGGTAGTCATCTGGCTAGCGTCCTTGCAGCAAACAGCAAACAGCCTGGTCAGCTTCAGCATGTTATCGCAGCCTGATTAAGCACGAGCAGCTGATTGGCAGTTGGATCGGCATCCCGGAATACCACCAATCAGCTGTTCCAGGCTGCGGGGATCGCCACAGCCCATCGCCACCTCCATGTGTCGCGTTTTTGGCCTCCGTGTGTCACGTTTTTGGCCTCCGCGTGTCGCGTTTTTGGCCTCTGCACACTCCATTTTAGACCTGTTCCAGGCTGCCAGGATCACCACAGCACATCACTGCCAATCGCCGCCTCCGTGCATCGCATTTTCGGCCTCCACATGTCGTGTTTTTGGCCTCCACATGCCCCGTTTTTGGCCTCTGCGCGTCGCGTTTTCGGCCTGTTCCAGGCGGTGGGGATCGCCGCCACCACCACCACTGATTTTGCTGGACTATGTCCCAAAACAGTCCAATAGGCAGGTTTCTAGATGAGGAATACCTCTGCACCTGTAACTTGTTAGTTGGGCAACATGCTATCTGACTTAAATCACCTATTCACCCAACTTTCTCTCCCCTCCACACATGTTAAAGAAAGCAATTTTTGATTGTTTATCCCATTGGTAGGTGATGCTTGGTGGGTAAGACAATCTGCAATTCCAGTTCATCTTTAAAAAATGCCACTTTGAGAAAGCTTATACTAGTTTGGGAAAGCTTATGAACTTTTATAAATATTCACAGTGACTTTTAGGAAAGGAAAGGAAAGGAAAGGAAAGGAAAGGAAAGGAAAGGAAAGGGGAAGGAAGGAAGGAAGGAAGGAAGGAAGGAAGGAAGGAAAGAAAGAAAAAGAAAAAGAAAAAGAAAAAGAAAAAGAAAAAGAAAAATACTTCCAAGAGGGTTTCTTAACATGTTTCCCCTAAGAATCTGAGACCTATTAAGGAAATGGAATAATTAGCTCCACTTCTTAGAAAGTTTATTTTCAGCAATCAATAAACATGCATGTTCCCCTGCCCCTGATTTTGCTCTTTTCTGTGATGTGTTAAAAATAGTGCATGAGACTGATTTGAAAGTGGCCTCTATGGAGTAACATCTCAATTTTAAATGAGCAATTACAGTGAGATCCTTTGTTGACCCAAAACTGTTCAAATCAAGGGAGGTTTGGGATTTTGGTCATTCTTACTTTCTTACAACTCGCTCTGACTAAAATCTATGTTATACTGTAACTACATGCACAATGGAATAATACCATTGATTTTACCTTAACCTCCTGGTAAACAAGCCTAGGATAGCTTTTCAGGTTAGGTTAGGATATACTTTCCCAAAGAAAGTTGCTTCACTGCTTTCCATAGTTTGCCAGTCCCATTCTTGAGTTCTGTGTCTTTTGTCTTCTGCCATAAGTGGAAAAACAGCAGGTAAAACATCTTCTAATGTTTCAACTCCACATGTAGGAAAAGTGATCACACGAAAGCTAAGACACCATCTAGAATTAACAAGGAGATTTAAAGTCTGAAGCCACTTTTTTGCTTTATGCATATGTGGTACCTTTAATTTTTGAAGTCCTATGTATAATATAATATATGCACCTCAACCATCTTTTAAGTATACAAGATTCAGAATGACTTTAAAAATGCTCTAATTTTAGTCCTTTCAAATTTCTTGCAAAACCAGGTTCATTTCAATGCTTCATTTTATAAGTAAAATTGAGACCAGGAAAGAATTTATATTACACATTTATTGCCCTGTAAAATAGAGAATTATGCTGGCCATTTACTGAAGAGAATGGATCATCTACTTATAGAAATTATTGCATTGAAGTTCCACTCTAAAGAAAATCAAGTACTGTCCAGGACCATTTAGTACTGTAGACACTAGAAAATCTGAAGTCATTATATTAACAAAAAGTATTTGCAAAAATAGCTCTTTGAGTACTTAAATTGCTTGCTGCTTCTATTACTGTCATTACATAATTGCATTCTGAAACATCATTTTGTAACTGATGAATAATTATCTGGTCAGGTGCTGCAATTTTATAGCCAATTTTAAATAACTAAAATCCCTCAACCTGCTGGGATTTACCTCTGATACATAGAAACATAGACCTCTGATACATACTTCTGAGATATGGATTTCTACTATAGGTAGTCGCCTACATACTAGTTTCTTCAATTTGGAGCCCTCCAGATGTATTGGATTACAACTCCCAGTAAATTGGTAAGCACCAAGTGGAGGAGGGGCAGGTACTCTGTAAATATGAGATTGAGTCTCATTGAACTCACTGCAGTTTACTTCTTAGCAGTCATGTGTGGAATCACATTGTTAATCATCATTTATGGTTCCTATGCTCTTCATGGAACAAATTGGCTTCGCGGAATCCCTATGATAGCAATAGTAAAGGGAATGGCTATGTAGAAAAACAGACAAACAGGTTGTGGGGATAAGAAGTATTTCTTTTTGAAAAGCAAATTAGTTTATGTGCTCTACAGAATGAATTGATGGTCTTTCCATCAGTGTTTTTATCTTCATGAAGCCTGTTATTGATTGGTTGGGTAGAAGGTTATGAAGGGATTGATACAAACAAAAGTTGGTTTGAACTGGAGGTCTCCAAGCTTTCCTGAATATTAATAAAATGTCAATGTAGCATTGATAAAGTGGACCCTTGTTAGAGGGTCAGGCCTAGGACAGTGTCGATTCAGGTACAAGTCCACCTTAAGTCATGGAAGCTCATTGGGAGATTTGGTCAATTTGTAGAAAGGAATACAAAGTATGTTCCTCAAGCTCCTGGATAAAAAAAAAAACCAAGATATAAATCATCATGAGTATCATGGTCTATATCTGTGATGGCGAACCTATGGCACGCGTGCCACATCTGGCACGTGGAGCCATATCTCCCGGCACGCGAGCCGTTGCCCTAGCTCAGCTCCAGCGTGCATGTGCGCACCGGCCAGCTGATTTTTGGCTCGTGCGGAGGCTCTGGGAAGGCGTTTTCGGCTTCCCCAAGCTCTAAGAAAGCCTCTGGAGCCTGGGGAGGGAAGAAAACAGGCCTACCGGGCCCACCGGAAGTCGGGAAATGGGCCGTTTCCGGCCTCCGGAGGGCCTCCAGGGGGCGGGGGAGGCCATTTTTGCGGGAGGCCGGGAAGGGGGGGGGCAGGGGGGCGGGGCGCACATGGGCGGGGGGGGGGGGGGGGGGGGGGGTCACACGCACATGCGCAGGGGGGTGGGGCACATGGGGGGCATTGAATTATGGGTATGGGCACACGCGCACGCATGATAGCGCGCGCACCCAAGGAAAAAAAGTTTCGCCATCACTGGTCTATATGGTGGTCTTCTGCCCTGAGAGAACAGACTCTGTGATATCCCTTCCTTAATTAAATCTGCTACTGTTTTCTTTTTCAGTGCTAGTGAAAGGGCAAGTCACCACTAAATATTACCGTTTCCTGGCCAAACAAGGTGGCTGGGTCTGGGTGCAGAGCTATGCCACCATCGTTCACAACAGCCGGTCTTCCCGGCCCCATTGCATCGTCAGCGTCAACTATGTGCTCACGTAAGTCCGTGTTCTGGAAGCTCCGTGGTACTTCTCAAAAGAGGGCACCTGAGTGCTGGCAGAAGCCTGGAGATACCCGGCATTCAGGTTTGGAATGCATTAAGCGCATGTGGGGCAATTGCTTCAGAGCTGGATTGCATAAAAAAAAAAAAGAACTACTTTTCCTTTGCCTGTCATGGGAACACTTTAAGTAGGGCAGTAAAAAAAGACCAATATTTCAACCCTCCCCTCCCACCCAAATCCACTTTGGCTGAAGTTTTTAGTTCATGGGTACCGCCCTTTCTACGAGTTTGGCCAGGATATCTGGAGTTCTTTCATCTGCCTGAAAGCTTTCCTTTCCTGTCTTCTTCTGTTCTCCTAGAGGGAAATGAGCAAGATTTAGGGCTTTGTCACCCTTCATGTTTGCTCACTTTCTGCCTTCTTATAGCTGAAGGGGCACCCTGCATTAAATAAAATCTAATGCAGCGTAAAAGAAAGGTTTCGACGTACGGAGTTATTTATACTTAACAAACAGGACATCTGTTTTTCTTTTTCTCTGAAACAGGGGGTCAGAACCTGGGAGTTTGAAGTTCTTAATTTTATCCAGAGTATCTATCAAAGCTTTGTGATTTCTTTCTTGTTCAAAGGGATGGAGCATTAGATGGAGAGAGGAAAGGGGTAGGGAAAGGGTTGGGGTGACTAGAAGGGGTTCAGTTAGCAAAACAATAGCCTATAAGAGAAAAAAATATAAGCAGGGCAAGGAAAGAGCATTGAAAATGTTGAAAATGCCCCATATCCTATCATAATTAATACTTAGGCAGTGCTAGGAGTGAATGTCTGCACAATTGTACTTATAGAAAGAATGTGAAATTATATGCAAAGCTCTGTCTTTCACTCTCCCTCTCAAAAGTCTCTCTGATATAGCTATTGTTGCTTTTTTATTCCATGGATCCTGGTTGCTAAAGATCAATGAACGCATCAGAGTCACATTTTCCTTTCTAATTTCTGTTTGAAAGAATGATGGTTAGCGTATGGAGACAGATAGCGAGACGAAAGAGTAGGAACATTCAGCAACATATGAACCATGGCAGTTATGATACCATGAGTTATCCATTGGCACCCCAAGTTAAAAACCCACCTTATATATTGAAAAACAAAAAACAAAAATAGCCTGGACCTTAAAAGATAACTAAATCTCATAGATCTCCATGTTCTTGCATAAGATTTCAAGATGAAATGGATATTTAGTTTTTAAAAAAAGAATAAAAGGTATTTCCTTTTAAACTTTTCTTTTTAATGGTTTGATGCCTGAACACCGTGAAAAATTGTACAGTTTTTCAGGGTCTGAAAAAGATGCTGGCTGAGCTATAACATATCACTAAAACTCAGCTGACCTTGGTTTATCCCCAAACAATACGGCAGTTAGTATTTAGTATTAGTATTTAACGTAGATGGAAAACCTTCAGTTGTTAGGGTTCAGAACACTCAATCTAGCATACTTATCCTTTGTATGATCTTCCCTCTCATTCTCAAATGCCTTCTGGAAGTCCCACATTTCTAATGGCTAATCAAAAGCTGTATAAGAAGGGTCAGTCCGCATATCTGGGAGAAAACTATTCCAGGGCTGGGAGGTTTTATTGAGAAAGCGTGACATGATCTTGGTGCCTGTCTGTGCAAGACTGTCAGCAACTAGTGGGAGAGGAAATGTTGCACCTGAAACTGGGTGTAATTAAAGAGTAAAGTTTGAGAGATGGGGGGGGGAGCATACAACTTTAATAAATAAAATAGAAGTTTGTAGATTTCCTTCACTCTCCCACCTTTTCTCACTTAGCCAAATTATTAATGCAGAGATTGAAGAAATATGCTCTAATGTTTTATGTAAACCTTCCCCTACTCTCTTTCTTGGGTTAATTTAATAACTGGCTTAATAGTCCCAAAGATGTTTTTTACAAATGGCAACTGGACTTTCTTGTTTTTTCCTTGAAGATGGTTCGCTTCTCATCCAAGAAGCTTCTTGAGTTCTGACTTCAGAAATCAGAGCAGAAGAAACTTCTTGTATGAAAAGCGAAAGGTTTTCAAGGCAAAAACAAGGAAGTCCAGTTGCCTTTTGAAGGGGGGGGGGAAACACTTCTGGGACAACCATGTCCTGGATGATTGATAATCTCCATATAACAGGCTTAATAGTGTTGTTAAAGAGAGCCATAATGTTTGCTAATCTTCCATATTGTTTGTCTTTGTTAAGGAATTGTGCAGAATAACCTCTGCTTCTGAAGGCTTGCACAGTGAACCGTAATGTTGCAGTAGATATCAGTAATGATTCAGTCAATAGACAGATACGTTAAAGTGTATAAAAGTAGTTTACTTAAAGAAATAGCACAGTCCAAATAACAGTCCGAGTCATACACGTTCAATCAGTCAGTGTTCCGAAGTACAGTAGTCTTCTTACCAGCCTTTCTTTGTCTTAATCAGCAAACAAAGAAGTACAAACAACTATCACCGATGGTTAGCTGCACACAGAGCTTACTCTCAGACACGAAGTCACTTCAGCAATGAATCAGCAAAAGAGAGAGAACTAACCATGTTCTCTAGCTCCCTCTTATGGCCGTTACTGCCAGTCAGAATGCACCAATGCATTTAAAGCCATATTACATATATACATTAAACAGTGATTTGTGGCTTGTTTATATTAACCAACCCAATCGTTTGGACAGAGTCCTAACAGTCTTGATTCATTTTTCATGTGAAGTGGAGTAAAAAACAGACAATATCATAAAACACTGCTAATCCTTTGCTTGATTGTACCCTATGATATATCATCAGCTTCTGTAACTTTCCTTCTTCGGTGCTTTTAACTGAAAATATGGAGAAGTGAGAACGTTAGTGATCTCATGTACAGGCAACTATCACAGAATCTTAATTTCTTAGGGGAGAGATGTACAATGTAAGATGGAGAGTTCAATTAAAAAAATTAAAAAATTAAAAAAAAATATTAACAGCAGCTGAAAGACCCAGAGAGCAAAGAATATTGCTGACTCTGTGAACCGCTTAGAGAGGGCCGTAAAGCACTATGAAGCGGTATATAAGTCTAAGTGCTATTGCTAATATAGAATTTGGAGACTATTTATTTATATTTATACACCACCTGGGTATTGTACAGTTAAAAATGATAAAATCATTTAAAAAGTTAAGTGAAAAAGGATAACATTGAACATAACAGGGTATACACCAATGGGGATGACAACAGTCTATCCCAGAGCCAGATTTTTAAAGATGGTTTAAAAATGTGTAAAGTCAGGTTAATTTGAATCCTGAAGGCGAAATTTGGGGACATACATAACTGATGAGCCAGAGTTTGTCCAGTTCAGGTTGAACTCGCATTTATCCTACTTTAATAGGCATTTTTGGATATTGTATAACTAATTGTGAGTCCAATAACACTGCTCCTTCCCTTCCTCAGTCAGATCTTCCAACCTAGCCCTGACATTTGGATTTTTCAATATTTTAAAAGAGCTCCTCCTACCATTCTCACTCTCCAAATCCTTTCAATTGCTAAGCCAGGTAAACAATTCAATTGAGGTGCTCTGTTGATGTCATTCTCTAACACGGGGTGCATGCTGACTTAGCCCGGGCATTCTTTACTGCGAGAGAGACATTCTGGAAATTATTGATATAACACAAAAAGTACATCATAATATATCTCCTATTAAGAAACACACACCAGTTTCCCAGGACTGTAGAACATATGCCCAATAAATGTATACAGAATTACAGTCATAGAAACCATTGGTACAATGATCTGATTGGATTGGTTTCCCCCTTTGTTATAAAGTATATACATTTTCATCTTACTTACTAGTCTTTGAGGAATAATTCTGCCTAACGTGTGTGATTAAAGCAAATATGTTTTAATATACGATGAATATAAAAATATATTTATCCTCATGGATACCTGCATCCATTAATAGACTGAGTGAGTAATTTCAGGGTGCAAAGACACTGAATAATGCTGGTTGATTAATATTGCCCAGATAATTAATGTTGGTTTGCTTTTTTGCACTTTGACGAGAGCTGTTTTGATTTTGAATACTGTATTTTGTAGTATTGGGGACCTGTCCTGTCCTGTCCCATTTATTGGCTGTTATCCATACATAGGCCCAGGAGGCAGTTATTAACCTTTAGTTCAGGAAAACATTTGTGAACATTGTTTGATGAAGTTCCAACATTTGCCCCAGTATTTAATCACACTCATTTGTTTCCCTACTCAAAAATATTTCTGATGATTTCTTTTCCCCATAGCAATTCCTCCATTTCACCTGTACAGCCTCTTCCCTTCATCTGTATAAGCCCTTTTCCAGTTCTGTATAAATATGAAAAAAATGCTAAAAACTGGCTATTAACCAAATAAATAAAAATGTGTATACACACAAACACACATACTATGCTAGTAGGTTCAGAATTAATACATATAAACATATGGAAGTAAATTCTTAATGGATTAAAGTCTCATAATATTGTGGATTAAAGTACCAAATTGCTGGTACAGAAACAGTTTTATATGATCCACAGTACTTTTATTTCATAGAGAAGAGATCAAAGCAATTGAGACCATCAAGTCTGCGTTATTGTTGAGGACCAACTTTGAACTGCCTTCACATGCATCAAAATATGGGCTATTAAATTAATATATATTTATATACAGACACAAGGCTAACATTTTCAGTGTGTTGTGTCTGTCTTATACATTGAAGGCATATCTTCTTGAAACAAGCTTTTTTTAAAAAAGATCACTATTAAGCAATATTTATGTCAGCCTGTCTAAATTTGTGGCCTGGGGCGACAAATTCTACACTTGTGCAGAATCATTTTCAAAGTTTGCATAGCCTTACTAGGAACATTGGTCTGGAGGATTTTGGCTGTGTGCTTTATGATCACTGTCGCAAGGATAAGGACCTTTTGATGATGTTAAGAAACTTAACTGATGCTAAAGAATTCCATTCTAGCATTATTATCTAGTGTAGGGACAAATGCCACATCGTGAATAGTCTCCAGTGATACCATTCAAAGCAGTCAATTTAGCCATCTCTGCTAACTCCATCAATTTTTGCAGCCATTCAACCATTGTGGGGATCGAGGTAACCTTCCATTTCTGTGCGTAGAGTAGCCTTGCTGTCGTCAACATATATAACATCAAAGTTCCAAATTTTTTTCCAAGTCTTTTTCTATTAAACCCAAAAGAAAAGTCTCTGGTTTTCTCTTTATATTCACGTTAAGTATTTTCTGCATTAAGATATGAATCCTAATCCAATATTTCTTTGCTTTATCACATGTCTACCATAAATGATAAAAAGTCCCTTCTTTACATTTACATTTCCAACATTCGTTTTAAATGCCTTTATACATTCTTGACAACTTGTCTGGAGTTAAATACCAACGATACATCATCTTATAGAAATTTTCTTTTAAGTTATAGTTTAATGTAAATTTTAAGCCTTTCTTCCATATATTCTCCCATTGTTCAAGCATTACATTATATCCAAAGTTCCTTGCCCACTGAATCATACAATGCTTTTTCATTTTCCATTTAAATCAGTGGTGAAATCCAATTTTTTTTTACTACCGGTTCTGTGGGCGTGGCTTGGTGGGCGTGGTGTGGCTTGGTTGGCATGGCAAGGGAAGGATACTGCAAAATCCCCATTCCCTCCCCACTCCTGGAGGAAGGATATTGCAAAATCTCCATTCCCACCCCACTCTGGGGCCAGCCAGAGGTGGCATTTGCCAGTTCTCCGAACTACTCAAAATTTCCGCCACCGGTTCTCCAGAACCTGTCAGAACCTGCTAGATTTCACCCCTGGTTTAAATTCAATAACATTTTATAGACTCTAGCAATAATATCTTCATCACTGCCACACATTAGGATTTTCAATTCATTTTTAACAAAGTTAAACCCATATTTTGTTTTGGTCTAATTTGAATCTTTCTTTCAATTATACAGAAGATATGTAAACAAATGGCAGACATGACCTTCTGATTCTAACTCCTCCTTAGATTTGAGGGTAGGATCACCCAAGTTGAAAGATATTATTTTATCATAATTCACCTTTGTAGTATATCATTCACTGATATCAGAGTTCCCCAACCTTTTCAGCTTTGCAGACTGGCGGTGGGGTGGGGTGGGGGAAGGGGATGGTTCTGCACACCCAGCACTGACTGCCAGCTTAGCATGAAGAATTTAAATAGAAATCTTTTCCAGCCCTATTTGATGATGCTGAGAATAGATCCGGGTGCTTTGGCATGCAAAAGCAAACACATGTTCTGCCACTAAGCGATGTGGAAAGAGCAACCTTTTTAATTTTTGGGAGAGTGGTGGTGGTGGGGGTGTAAAGACTATAAAAATAAAACTGTAGTCCAGCATTATCACTTTCCAAGCAGGTATCCTTGGTCTGAAGTATTTTAAATTTGTTCTTTTCTCCTGGCCTTCTTTCAATTTGAGAAGAACTGCACTTCTAGTGGTCAGTTGCAAAGATTACCTTTTACTAAGAAAAGGTCTTTGAGCATCACACATCCAACTTTCAATGCTATTTTATATACTTACCAGGGAGAAAGTCTTAGTGAACACAATAAAATAAGAATAACGGTTACAATATATTCTTCAAATTTATGTTGTTGTGGTTCAAAGTGCAAGCAGATTACATAATGTTTACATAGTGCTAATTCCAACATCAGTCTAAGCACAGGACAAAGCATTTATGAGTGTTATAAATGAATTTAACGGAATAACATAGTTGGATGGGACCTTGGAGGTCTTCTAGTCCAACCCCCTGCTCAGGCAGGAAACCCTATACTATTTCAGACAAATGGTTGTTCAGTCTTTTCTTAAAAACTTCTAGTGTTGGAGCATTCACAACTTCTGGAGGCAGGTTTTTCCACTGATTAATTGTTCTAAGTGTCTGGAAATTTCTCCTCAGTTCTAGGTTGCTTCTCTCCTTGGTTAGTTTCCATCCATTGCTTCTTGTCCGGCCTTCAGGTGCTTTGGAGAACAGATTGACTCCTTCTTCTATATGGCAACTTCTTAATTTAACAGAAAATTCAATAGAAGCTACCTCAAGAATGACCTATTGGAGATATGCAGATGTTGGAAACAGGGAAAGTACTCAGGATAGTTAAGTTGTTCTTCTGGTCACATGGCAAGAGGTAGCGATCTTCACTGAGCTGGAAATGAAGCTCAGGTACAGGCAATCCAATGTAAAATCCTTCTAAAAGAACAATATCGCTAGTGCATGGCATTGTTTTTACATGTAAATATTCTAGTTTAAGTCCTCTAGATTAGAGGGCGAAACAAAAAGATCTGGTTCCAACCTGCTTCATTACACTTGTATATTTAATCTATCCGAAGTGAGCAGATTTATCCTTGTTATTTTATGGAAGAAATAGTAAAAATTAGATTTTCAAAATGATTACTGTGATAGATTTCTATACTGTTACTTAAGTAGATTTCTACATTGTTTCTTAGCTGCTGCTTCCAAATGAGCTCATAATTTATATTTTCATGAAGTAGAAATGTAGGATTCATGCAGGATTCACCCTCAGTTCATTTTTTAAAAAAATCTAGGAAAATGCTAGAAATCCCACTAATAGCTTTAAACACCAAGCAAGAGAGAACTAACCTGGACTCCTGTGTCAAGTACTTCTGAAAATTTCACAGAGGCTGACTAGCCCAAGGTTGCCTGAAATACTTTTTGTAGTAGAGTGAGAAATTGAACCTGGATCTTCTGACACTCAATCCAACATCGCTGGTATTAATGGTTTCAATTTTTTCGATATATAAGAAAGATTGCATTGAAGATTGAGGTGAAAATGTCTAGTCTGAGAAACAGTCGGGGGTCCCTATTAACTTTGCATATAATGGGAGATGCTATTCTACTGATATGTGAGGATTTACATTTCTGTGCTATTAATATAAATAAGAGATACTATTTATGCATAAATGCTCTGATATTAAAGAGGAAATGTAGTCCAGAGCCTGGCTTTGAGAAGATGCATTTTTAAAAGTTGAGGAAAGAAAACTGGCTGCTTTACCTCTCATTTAATAGCTTTTCAGCACATTCTCGGCCAATATGCCACTAAAAAAATACTTTGACTTTTAAGTAATGAGAAAGGATAATATCAGGAATAAATGAACACACTAACATGTCCAGAATGTTGACATTACATGATCCTGTCATGAGATTCAGCACTGATTATACTCTATAGTATTCTTTTCACTTAAAAGTTCTCCTTTTAATATTTTGGTATCTATCCAGGGTGCTATTAAGTGTTCTTATGGCAGCTTCTTTTAATCTTAGCCAACTTTCTCATTATTACATGATTTCATTTTCTAGCATTTAAATGCTTTTTGTGAGTCACAACTAAGTGCATTTTTCTATTTTCTATTTATTTATAGAATTGCTGCATTAGAGCAAGATAGTGCTCCTAAATAGTACAACTCCTAGCATTGTCACATGTGTTGAAAAGGGTGTAGCCCAAAGTCCCCTTGGTACTTTTCTAAGGGGCTTGGGGATGGTCACCTCTGGTGCTCATTACAGCATTTCTACAGCCTGCACCAGATGTGCCCAGTCTAGAAAATTCCTTGATGGGCTCAAGGGAGCCTCAGGTTGACCATCTGTGGCACGTGTTGTAAGATTCCCCACAATCTACACCAGAAGCACTAACCCTGAGAAATGCCTCAGTAAATGATGCAGGAGGAGCCTCACTATAGTAGGCTCCTTTTAGCCTTATTCTAAGATGCAACAAGCTTAGAGAAGCTCCTGAAGTTGACCGAAGGGAAGCAAAATGGTGCAAGGCAATGAATGTCCTTCAGTCCTGAAGAAGTTGTTCAGAACTGAAGAAGCTTCTTGGATGAGAAGTGAAACGTTTTCAAGGAAAAAAAACCCAAGAAAGTCCGGTTGCCTTTTGAAAAAGCACCTGTCAGGGTTCCAAGTAACACCCCCCCAACGAACAATCATGACCTTGATGTTTGAGAATTTCGATAGATAAGGCAACAAATGCTTTCTTCAATTCTTCCTCTAAATATTGATAGAGTTTCATATAGCTCTATTACAATATAATGTGTTTTCATTGAAGTATTAATTCAGTCCAACTTGTATCTGTATGGAGTTGAAATGGGTTGCTTGGAATTTCAATTCTATGTATCTGAAAATGGGTTTCAGATACTATTTTTTATCAAGTGAACCTTGATCGTGGCAAGATGAACTGGCAACTCTTTCTAGATGAGCCTTCTCCAAACTGATACTCTTCTAAATTTTTAATCAACTCCGATATCCCAAAGCAGCATGAAGTGGTCATAATGGCTGCATAAGTGGGTGCATTTTGGGTAGGCATCAGGCTATAAAAATCTGTGACAAAAAGATTCCTAAGTTTTGAAGATAATATCCAGTCACTCTCTAGCCACACACTAAAAATATATATCTCAGATGAAAAATCTTTTTTAAACTTTTCTATTTTTCATCTATTGCTTCTCACAACATCCTTAGAGGTGGAACACTTCTGTGGAGTTCTGACAATTTAAATACCCACTTTTTAATGGTAATACCTGCCAATGTATTTTAGGATCCCCCCCCCAATGAAATAAAACAGGTGCGATGGTGCCTTTTGGAAAACATAATTTGTAAATTATCCCTTTGAGAAGGATTGGTTATATAAAGAATGCAATTTTAAGTAGTCATCTCAGGACTCTCTGCTTGAAGCAGAATTAGATATTCAAGCTTTATTTTTTTTGAGCCTCATTAGCTGAACTCATAAAACCACATGGAATGATAGTCTCAATTTATTCTTAGCTTTCCAAAACCAATAGCAATAGCAGTTAGACTTATATACCGCTTCATAGTGCTTTACAGCCCTCTCTAAGCGGTTTACAGAGTTAGCATATTGCCCCCAACAATCTGGGTACTCATTTTACCCACCTTGGAAGGATGGAAGGCTGAGTCAACCTTGAGCCTGGTGAGATTTGAACCGCTGAACTGCAGCTAGCAGTCAGCTGAAGTAGCTTGCAGTGCTGCACTCTAACCACTGTGCCACCTCGGCTCTTAATAAGACAGTTACAGCTGCTTTCCCAGAAAGGGAAGGAAATGCAGAATTTGAACTCATCTGGAAAACTGTGGTCTTTTCTGCTTGCTAAAAACTTGGTCTCTAGAGTCAGGAGGATGGCCTTTTTTTCAAGGCTGTGCCATTTTCTATCATCTCTTTAGTTAAAACCTACACGAAAGGATGAGGTAGGTGATTTACCCATTTCTTCTGTTGATTTAAGACTAAAATACAGACTATGTTATATATGTTCGACATAAAAAAGCTGAGTTCTAGGCAAAATAAACTACATATGACATATTCATAATTCCTGTTTTTATGTCAAATGTTGTATTTTTATGGGACTCATGGTGCAAGAACCCCTTTGCCTTTTACTCTCAATTTTGAAGTTAGCTGGATATGTAAAAGTAATCACTAGTCACTGATTTTATTAACTGACTTCCCCAGCATTTCCCTTTCTAATCTCTTTCCCTCCCTCTGTTTTTTTGGATGGGTTTCGGTAGGAGAAAGGAATATTCATGTCCTGTTCAGCTACATTTATTTATCACTGAGGCACTTGAGAGTAATATCTTAAGTTGTTGTATTATTTTTCTTAAAGCCAGAAATACAGATGTTGATCAATTGTTTTCAAGCATTTTCTCAAGCTTGATGGTGACAATTTAATCCAGAAAATACCATGACATGTGTGAAAGGTTATGAGTGCCAACATGTTGAAAAAGAATACCTTCAAGAAAATATTTTCAACAACTGCCTAAAAATTGTGACAAGCATTGATCTGTTTACTTGGTCTTATCTCATCCTTTCAAATGCATTTGCAAGTAACAATGACGTATTCAGTGACATATTATGGAGTTAAAAGCAATCCAAGGCCTTTGTTTCATTATATAGCTTAAATAATGCAAGTTCCCAATATACTCACAACCATGTGAAAAGTCTGAATATACCTATTGTTTTGGAGGAGACCTCTTCTTTACGTGTAGGTCACAACAGGAGGACTAAAGACTATTTTATCTTATCTAATTAATGGATGGTGGTACTAACTGGCTGGATATATTTCCAAATGATGGAAACAAATATACTTTCCACCGTTTAAGAAAGATGCTAAAGTAATCCCATGTAATTAGCGTCCAACATTTTTAATAGTCCTTTTCTCTGTCCTGATCCTCCCAAGATTCAATTTCATTGGATGACCTCTGGTGATACCGTAGTATTTGGGGAAGGGGAAAATAAATTCTTGTCCAGTTTATCCACAGTATGCATAATTTTGTACATCTCAAATCATGTTCCTTCTTATCTGCCTCCTTTCTAGATTAAAAAGTCCCAAGTGTCACAACCTTTCTTCACAGTGAAGTTGCTCCAGCCCTTTGACCATCTTATTGCCAGCCTCTGAACCTTTTCCAGTTCTACTTCATATGACTATTACAAGAGCTGTTTGAAGTTCAAATGCTAAATTTCGTATAGGGCAGTTTTGTGAATTAGATTACTTCTGTCTAAACTGGAAGCAGATGTGCATTTAGAAAGTAATGATTTATCATTTTAAACTATCAATGCAAAATCAGAAAAGCATCACAAAAGAGTCTTTCACATACAGTAGCTGAAAAAATCTCTATGCCATCTTATCATGTTTCCTAAGTTTAGCACTATTAAGTATTAACAAATCTGGATGTATAGTTCAGACTCTACGCAGACTGTAATATATAATGCACACTTGTTCAGCTTTGGGAATCTCGTCTATTTATATAATAAATTACACCTGGCTGCAGTTTGGGAAAGAGAATGGTAAGAGGAAGCTTTCAGGATGAAACAATATGTTGAGTGGAGATTTTTTTTCCCAATATCTTTTCAAAGATAAACATTCACTAATTCTTAATAAACCATTTCAAATGAAATTGTTGAGAGTTTGTTTACTTACTATTCATGTACTGGTTCCACCTTTTAATTTTTATTATCTGGAAAACACGTATTTGTACACATTTTAAATAATGAAAAAAATGAAAGCTGAATAATTAATCATAAATATTTATGGGATTGTATTAAATATATTTTATACTTTTTATTTAGGGATACAGAATACAAAGGACTTCAACTCTCCCTCGATCAGGTTTCGGCTACAAAACAGGCCTTCCCATATGCAAATTCAATTCCAACTATAACTGACAATAGAAAAGCAAGCAAATCACGTCTCTCTGGCACAAAGTCCAAATCTAGGACATCACCTTATCCACAGGTAAGAGCAACTTGATTTCACAGGCTTAGAAACGATTCTTGAGTTTCCTTTTGAAATGTTTTGCAATGAAGCATAACTGTATAGTTGCTGGTAGAGGTTTAGTCTATGTTATCACTGGGCAACATATTTGCACTGAGGGAATGTCCAAGGAAATGTAAACAGCATCAGGTTTTTAATAACTACAGATCTAATGCCGGAAGCTATTTCATATTACTTTGAAGACATACCACAAGTCTTATAACATACAAAATTGCAAATGCTCATCAATAACACATATAGAGAATGTAGTTAAAGGAAAAATACAAAGTTAAATTTGATCTCTATAGGAAATTCTAGGCTTTTGTGCATTCACCTATGCAATTCACAAGATTCCATTCAATGTAAATTGGCATTCTGTGACTTCAATCATATTGTTGTCAATCCTGAATGTTTAGGTTGGTCTTCCCTAATTTAATACCTCTAGATATATTGCTTAATTCTCACTATTCCCAGCAAGTATAAACATTAACTATGCTGCTTGGACACAATGGGAATTGTAGTCCAATTTACAGAAAAGACAATTACTGCCAACCTGCCTTCCATTGAGGACCTGTATACTGCACGAGTCAAAAAGAGGGCCGTGAAAATATTTACTGACCCCTCGCATCCTGGACATAAATTGTTTCAACTCCTACCCTCAAAATGACGCTATAGAGCACTGCACACCAAGACAACTAGACACAAGAACAGTTTTTTCCCGAATGCCATCACTCTGCTAAACAAATAATCCCCTCACCACTGTCAAACTATTCACTAAGGCTGCATTACTATTACGATTAGTCTTTTCATCGTTCCTATTACCCATCTCCTCCCACTTATGACTGCAGGACTGTAACTTGTTGCTTGTATCCTTACGATTTATATTAATATTGATTGTTTCCTGATTGCTTATTTGTACCCTATGACCAGGGGTGGGTTCCAACTTACCTTGTTGCCGGTTCGCTCCCTCCCACACCACGTGGGCACGCCTTGTGGGCACGCGCACGCTTCCTGCGCGCTCGCACGCATGTGCAGTAATAAAAAATCTGGGGGGAAAAAACTGAAAAAAAGATGGCAACCGCATGCACAGTGCCGGAAGTCGGCTTCTGCGCATGCTCAGAAGGAAAAAATAAATAATTTAAAAAAAAATTAAAAAATTCAAAAAAAATTCAAAAAAAAAGATGGCGGCCCCCACAGACCGGCACCGACCAATCCGGTTCGGTGATGTCATTGTGACATCACCAGTGGGCCGCTACCAGTTCAGGAGAACCGGTCCGAACCGGGAGGAACCCACCCCTGCCTATGACAATCATTAAGTGTTGTACCTTATGATTCTTGATGAATGCATCTTGTCCTTTTATGTACACTGAGAGCATATGCACCAAAGACAAATTCCTTGTGTGTCCAATCACACTTGGCCAATAAAGAATTCTATTCTATTCTATTCTATATGGAGGGATACAAGTTTAGTAAAAGGTGAGGGATACCTGGGATAAAAATGGAAACCCTAAGTTAAAGGGAAAGAAGTCAACTAAAATATAAACAAAAAGTTCAGTAACTCATGAGTTTGCTTTTCAAGTTTTGATGCAGCATTAATTTAGGTACGTTATAGAATTATATAACTTTGACACTAGAGGTAACTCTATTCATATCAGACCATCCTTTCATAAATATCATATGCCTACATAATTTTGATTATCTGCTTTGAATGAGATCCCTGGACTGATTTTTTTTCTATGATCCAATTTTTTGTTTTCTTGGTTATCCAGTGCATTAAGAGTCTTCTCCTATGCTAAGTTTAAAAGTGTCAATATTCTTTCTAAACTGCTTCTTCAAAGTCCAACTTTCACTTCCTTAGAATGTCACAGAGAAAAACATTGACTGTAGGTATAGATCTGTCATGGCATCTTATCCATGTTCTTAACTATTACGGTATTCTGCCAAGTGCTAATTTGTGGCATATTTCTTGACTGCTAGTTCTTTTACTGTTCACTGATTCTAAAAGGCAGGAACTATCCACTATTTAATTGTAGTGATATATCTCTGTTTGTATATTTTGTTCTTCTTTATGTATAATCTTAATCCCATTCCCCCCTACCCATTTTTTTTGCTCACTGATTTTTCCTCACCAGAGCTTGCACTTTATTTGCATTTTCATCTATCAGTATGTCATAAGTATGGTGCAAGTCATTGGTATTTCTTCCTTAAATTTTAAAACCGCGTTTTTCTTCTAAAGCAGCCTCTCTCAATATTGTCAAACAGGAACCAGTCTGTTTCGCCAGGTTTAAATTGGATTGTGGCTTCCTGTCCTGTGTTAGATTTTGTAAGAGCACAAGAAATTGTTCTGAATTCCTATTTTCCTAAGAACATACTCTAGCTTGCCATGGTTGGCGTAATCAAATAATTTTCAATAATCAATGAAGTACATACTGACTTCATTTTTATATTGTTAGGCTTTCTCAAGTACCCAATATACATCAGCAACAATATTTCTTGTTCCTCAGCTTTTTCTAAAGCCATTTTGAATCCCCTTTCCATGTAGAGTGTTGGATGATCTAATCAATTTTTTTCTAGCCTGTAAGCCTACTTAATTGTTAATATTCATTGCAGCATTGTGATACAATTGATAGTGTTAATGTTTCTTTTTTAACTTGAAGGCACACAAGGCACTCAGCTCATAACTACATTATAGCATTTTTCCAGAGCCATGTGACATCACTGTCATCAAATCAAACTTCTACTTTTCTAAGGATAATCTTGGTAAAAGAATGCAGTGCAACAAACCTAATCTACTGTAAATCTCATTTCATTGTTTATGTGGATTGTCATTCTTTGTAAGGGCCCTTAAAAAAGATCCCAAGTACATACATGAATGAATACACTCTGAAGTAAGCAAAGGAAAATTGATCCATATTCTCAAACACTGATATAGTACATTTGTTTACAGCAAGGGTGGGGAACTATGGCCCCTTTATGACTTGTGGACTTCAACTCCATGAATTCCTGAACCAGCATGGCTGGAGTTGAAGTCCACAAGTCATAAAGGGGCCATAGTCCCCCACCTCTGGCTTACAGCATGGAATATATTTTCCTCCTTTGAAAAGAGTTGGAAAGTAGGACAAGTTTTTATTTATTTATTATGAAGTGAAAAAATACCAAACATGAGAAAGTGTTCTCCTAACATTTTTTAAAAAAAATATTGACACCCCATCCCCAACAAAATCAATCCTATTCATAAATTAAAGTTTCAACCAGAACCTAAATATTATTTAATTCAGTTGATAGAACTAGGCTTCTTTCTGTTTAATAAGATGTAACCAAAATGCTTATTGCTGGGCTATGAATCCTATCCTTACAAAGGGACCAAATAACTTTTGAACCCATTTATTCTAAATTCCTGACACCTTATTTATTCTACACAGAGTAATAGAGCAATAACATTAATAAGCATTGTTTACCATGAGCTCCTGAGTTTTATTTTTTATTGCAATGATCACATCATGAAAAGTACGATTTCTATAGTAAAACATTTGGTTTGCATTAGATTCAACCTGTTGAACAACATCTATAATGCAAGTTTATCACTTTTATTAAACTTGGTTTAGTCGCAGTTTTGAGTGTTGTTTGCATGAATAAAACTTCAAATTTATCAAGGACAATTACTGCACTGCCTATAACTATCACTAAAATAATGTGTTTGCTTTTTAATAGCTATTGATATTTAATTAATACTGACAGTTTGTTTTTATTTCAGTTATTTTTGTTAGTAGCAAAGAGAACAGAAATATTTCAAATAAAAGCAAATTATACCGAGTCATGTTTCCTTAATGATACATTGTCTATTTTATTCAATCTATTAATTAAATAGATTGAATCAAATATTTAATATATTAATTAGAATATTATACATAAAACTTTGCAAATTTGAAAGTGAAAGGAAACTTTAAAAAGTTCTAAAGTAGATTCAAAACTGGTACAGAATCACCATCAGTAGAGGTTATTTTAATGGTTATGCTACATTACTTTAATCAAAGCCTTCCACCATCTGTTCTGCCTATAACAGAAGACCATACTTTATATTTCAGGGTTAGATTAGTTAAAAAGGCAAGATAAAAGTGATTTAAAAGCACACATATGTTCTGTGTGTAAAGTAGATTGCATCTGTGATCTCCTACTTGTTTAATCAAGAGGGAAGTTGCAGATGCCCAGTGCAACAGACGTTTTTGATGGCCGGAGAGATTTTGGTATAAAAGGATTCTCTTTGCATAACCAGACATGTTTTGGGAGCTGTGATAAAGACTGATAACTGTTTATCTATCAAGAGCTGGAGGAGTAGCAATAGATAGTACAAATTTCACAATCAGTGAACACCAATATCTGAAATAGACTGGTGCTTAGTAGCTTAATAAATTCTGACATACTGAGTTGATACTTAACTATCTAAGCTAAAAATCTCCTGCATGCCATCTATTTTTTTCAAGTCTTTCTTCATTAACCTACATATTATATTTCCTTAATTATCAATTTATATAGTCACCCATCTCACTAATATGAAGCTGGGCAGTGTGCAACAAAACAAACAATTAAAACAAATCTTAAATAATCATTAAAACAATTACTGTAAACTAGAAATAAAACCACAGGAGAATGCACCAAAACCCCACATATAATACAACAATCTAGTAGGCTCCCTATTACTACGAGGCCTCCAAACCTGCTAAAAAGAACACATTTCAAGAGTTTTCTGGAAGAACAATAGGGTCAGGGCTAATTTAGCACACAGGACCCATCATATACCCCTCCTGCTGGACTTGATGAGACAAGTACAGGTAGATGTAATTGGGAGAGGCAGTCCTTCAAATAACCTTGCTCCATGTCATTTAAGGGTTTAAAGGTTAGAACCAGCACCTTGGAACCTGGGAACAAACTAGCAACCAGTACAGTTCACTGAACAGAAGTTTATTTAACATGTGCCATTCTAGGGTCATACATAACTGCTCATGTCACTGCATGTCGCTTCAGATGAAGCTTCCCAATACTTTTCAAGGGCAGCACCATGTGGAGTATGTTGGGAGGTGACAGGGCATAAGTAACTATCCCAAAATGTGGAGAAGAGCAAGTTTTTAAGTAGTATCTGGAAAGCTAAAAGGGTAAGGGTCTGTCAAATCTGAGGCAGGAAATCCATATGGCAGGGCTGCAATGGAAAAGGGTCATTTCCAAAAAAACCACAAGATGGCAGCATTTAAGGGGAAGGGACCTGGAGTAGGTCCACTCTATCCTGTTTTGCCCCAGCAACGAGCCACCAATAATACGCACACACAAACTGCAAAACGCTGTTCTTTTACTAATAAATGTCTCCTAATAACTTCTTAGGAGCAACATAATAATTTGAAAACAAAATAAAGGCAGAATAGGGTTTTCCAAATCTCTGCTGGTAAATGTCTAATCTTTAACAGCTGGCCGGAGTCCAAGAGATACTATGAGCAGGTCTGACTGTATTTGGCAATACTCCCAGAACTAGAAATGCAGGAAATAAGACCCGTACTGGAACAAGTACACTAGCAGACTGGAGTCACAAAGAGCAAGAGTGATATCAAACTCTTGTTGTTTCCTGCAACAACGTTCTGCGTGGTCAGGGCTTAAATAATCTAAGGGTGCGGCCACTTAGCCTGCTGCTCTACTCCCGAGGAGACCTCCTCCTGAGTAGCCACTCTTGTCTTCTAGCAGCCCTGCGTGCCCGAGCATTGAGAAGAAGAGGCTCCTCCTCTTCTTCTTCAGCCCTGATGGGCTCCTCAGGAGGTACAGAAGGCCCTGCTTGACTCTCAGCCTCCTCACTCTCTGACTTGGGTGCCAGGTACATGGGCCAATGGTACCTCGCCACAACTGCCTCATCATCCTCCTCGCTCTCTGACTCGGGCGCCAGGTGCACGGGCCAATGGTACCGTGCCACAACCACCTCATCATCCTTGGGATCCATGAGCACCGGCATGGGATGCTGGCGGGCCACAACATATCCATTCTGACCTCAGGAAGTGGTAGTCCTGCAGTTAACTTAGTCCTATCCCATGTAGGGCTTTAAAGATAATAATCAGCACCTTAAATCGAACCCAAAAGAAAATGGGGGGGAGGGGGGCAATGCAGCTCACTCAACAGAGGTGTAATATGGGCAAATTTGGGGATGCCAAACACTGTGTGTGTTGCAGTAATTTATGTATGAAAATTTATATGGCCACTCAACTCGCCCTCAGTGACTCTGCGTATCTTACAATAAAAACCTAGTGGAAAAAAACCCACCCCAACCCACTAGTGTCAATAATCAAATGAACCATTTAATAGGCTGTATCCCATTCTGGGGTTTCCAGGTCTGGCAAAACCAGGTCTTCAAGTCCTCGTGAAAGAGTGTGGGAGCCAATGCAGATGATGTTCCACGGAGGGAACTACCACAGAGAAGGTTCTTCTTGGTCCTGCAAGATGGACCTCCTTAGGAGAGAAGACCTGTAGACCCATTCCCTGCTTCCCCACTCTGATGGGTCAGATAGATGAGACTTGGAAAAGACTGTTCTTCAAGTAACCTGGTCCCAAGCCATGTAGGTTTTTGAAAGCGAGATCCAGCACCTTGAATTGGACCTGAAAGCAAATTGACAGCCAATGCAGGTCCAGCAGGAAAAGTGACACATCTGCACATCTAGGCCTGAACAAAGCAATGCAAGCCACAGCATTTTGAACCAATTGAAGCTTCCGGATACTTTTCAAGGTTCGCCCCATGTAGACTGCGTTACAATAGTCAAGATGAGAGGTGATTAGGGCATCAGTGACTGTGAGCAGAGATTGTTGGTCCAGAAAAGGGCATAAGTGGCACACAACTCACAGTTGTGCAAAGGTTCTCCTGGCCATGACTGTAACCTGCTCTTCAAGCAAGAGCCTTGATTCCAGGAGAACCCCCAGGTTATGCGCGGGGTCAGTCTGGGGCAATGCTACCCCATCCAAGACTAAAGGTGACAATTCTCCAAAGGTATTCTGGACCAAAGGACTTGTAACTTCCAGGTGGCCTTCAAGGGTAGCTCCATGCAGACATGTTGCAGTAATCCATACTTTATTTATATACCTATCCCTTAGATAATGAGAGACTTTTAACTCATTTTAAACGCAGTCAAGAAACTGCTTAAACATTTTTGTGACCGTTTGTTTTATTCTAACCACTTTGCCAAATGTATTTACAAAGAACCTGTATTTTTTTTTAAATTAATATAAGAATTAATGCTTAATTACTAAGAACGGTTGTAAAACCTGCTGACAACCCTGATGATTGCAGTCCATTTTAGCCGGAATGTGTATTTGTAAGTAGGCCCAATCTACTATATTTTTGCCTTTGTTTCACAGAAATTAATTATCAAACATTATGCAACTGAGAATGAAGGCAGAACTTCCAGGTCAAGCATACAGGACAAAGGAATCTTCAGAATAGCTCCATTTTGAAGGGGCTGTTATGAAGTTAAAATTGGAGGAGGGAGAATTGTGTGTGCAATTATAAACTGTTGGAAGAAGGAAGGGACATATCAATGTAATGCATTGAGCCTGCTAGGTAAAAAGTTGCTGTGAGGAATTAATTTAGAATCTGTTTCAAGAGCCTGGAATTGGGTTCTTTGGCTTGAATTTATTCCCACCAGGTTGCTATAAAGTAGGCTTGTGCAGACTGTTTTGATTCTAGTTCAAGATTTAAAGACAGAATGATTTAATTAAAGTTTATGATTCAAGCCTCAAGAGGAAACCCATTCCATTTCATCCATCTTGAGATTTGATTTTTTTTAAAATGTTCCTAGGGAATGTTCAAAGGGAAACATCTAAATTTCTTCTTCTTCTTCTTCTTCTTCTTCTTCTTCTTCTTCTTCTTCTTCTTCTTCTTCTCCTCCTCCTCCTCCTCCTCCTCCTCCTCCTCCTCCTCCTCCTCCTCCTCCTCCTCCTCCTCCTCCTCCAAAAATGGATGAAAAAAACTCTGTCAATTTTCAAGGATACATTTTTGAAATATCCCCCTACAGGCAGTGATAGTAGGAATGAAGTAAGAACAGCAGTCTCCAGATTATTCAGAAAAGAGCCTAGGCTGAGCTTATTGAACTAATGCAGCAAGTGTCCTTATTTTAAAATTGAAATGTTTAAAAACTGGTAAAAAAAATAGTAAGCACTTACTTTTTCATTTGCTCTTCTAGACAGTCAAATGCCGAAGATTGCCCATGGGATAGGGTAGTCTTCCTTCTGAACTTTGGATCTGGGGGCAGGAGGCCGGATGCTGGGAGTTGAGAAAGTTTGTAAGGCTTTGCTTTGGAAGAGCCTTTTCCTCACTAGCTTTGATGGGCACCAGGCTGGGCAGGACATAATGATAAAGTTTTGCCTCTTTGGGACCAGATCACCTCAACCTCTGGAGCCTGGGGAGGGCAAAAAACGGGCCTACCAGAAGTACCGGAAGTCTGGAAATAGGCCCATTTCCGGCCTCCGGAGGGCCTCCGGTGCCTGGGGGAGGCCGTTTTTGCCCTCCTGGAGGCTCAAGGAAAGCCTCTGAGCCTGGGGAGGGCGAAAAATGGACCTACCAGAAGTACCGGAAGTACCGGAAGTCTGGAAACGGGCCCATTTCTGGCCCCCAGAGGCCTCCAGTGCCTGGGGGAGGCCATTTTCGCCCTCCTGGAGGCTTGAGGAAAGCCTCCGGAGTCTGGGGAGGGTGAAAATGCCCTTCCCCCCTGCCGTGGTGCAGGAGGCCGAGTAGGCCACGCCCCCATGGCCACATCCACCCAGCAACCGGGCAGCGAACCGGTTGCTAAAAATTTTCAATCCCACCCCTGACCTCAACCCTGGCAGAATTCAGTTGTTTTACAGATTAGAACTTGCTAGTAATGTTCTCTTAGTTGATTAATCAGTAGAGGCAGGAAAACAGCAGAAACAGACCAGCATAATTGGATACAGTGTCATGGAGGCTGACACAGAACAAGTATGATTGATAGATGTTATCACATTATTCAAAAAACAATAAACTTTTGAGCCAATGCTTGACTTAACCTGTCCCCCATTTACTGTACACTTTGTAAAGAAAATAAAGAAACGGCTTGTGCAGCAGTTTCTCTTTGAAGGAAAAAGGAAGCTTCAAAGGATGTTGGGTGCTCTAATACACCTGTTGGCATCTGCCATGCAACCCCCTCGCAACATTCCTCACATGGAGAAGTATGTTGTAACTTTATACATTGCCTGACACAGTACCAAAATCAGCAGAAAATTATTAAATTAAAAAATCTACCCAGTGCTCCAAAGCCACCTGATTCATTTTGCTGATTTGAACAAGGTCCCCACTTTGGTTCATGTATCTGAAAAATAAAGTGATTTGAACGAAACTTCATCAGTCTCAAGTTCTGATAATCCTTCTATTCCGCTGCTGTCCTTAAAACCAGCTTTCTGCAAACAGATTCCAGAATTCTGCAGCTTTTTTTTGTCAAAATAAAAGCAGATGGATTAAAAAGACTTCTTTGAATTCATAATTAACTCCCCTTAGGGCTTATGAACTGCCTCTTACATACACTGACTAGAACCTATACTATTTCTATTAATGAGAAGTTTTGTTTGCGTGACCATTGAGAAAAATATACATTCCAGGATGTCTCTTCAGCTGATCCCTAAAATTAAGTATTCTTGAAGATTTTCTTAGATTAATAGAACTTTCAGGATTCTAATAATGGCACTGAATGTCAGACCATCTTTCAGGAATTGTCATCCCTTCTTTGTCAACATCTAGCGATCCATCTTTGTTGGAATCATTCTCCACCATGTTGATGACTAAACATGGTCAGAAATAGATTATATGAACTCCTTGAGTGCTAGGGGTCCTTTCCGTTTGAGAAGGCACTAATTGATTTCAGGCATAATTCCTAGCCAAGTAAACTCTTAGCGTTTGCCCCAGTCCTTGCCTTGTAATTTGACTAGACAAGCTACATTAAAATTTGTAGGAATTATGATGTGGGGAAAAAATGAAATGAAACCACTTCCAAATATGGTTGAAAAAGCTTCCCCATCTCCCTGCATATTTTCTGCCAAATGTCATCTGAAGCTGAGTGGTAACCCCTTTGTGCTTGTCCTTTGACAAAAGATCAACTTTCTAATTTAAGTTCATGCATGTTGGGTTCTGATGCTGTTCCCTTTTTCATACACTTGGTTTAGTCTTCTTCCTCCCCAATGTTGTGCTTTCATCCTTCCATCTTAGACAAGGCCAGTCAAAACAAGACATTAAATGTAACAACACCATGTCACTTAGACCAAGGCTTGGGGTTTTTTTGCACATTTTAATTAGAGTGGGTTTATGGAGATGAAAATCCTAGTGAATTGTTCCTGTGTTAATAGTTTCTGATTCAGATATCTTCATGTGAGGGGAAGATAGGATAAATACTGAAAATCAGTCAAAGGCAGTATAAAAATCAGTTAATATCTGATAACAAGGTGGCCTTATACCTGTGCTTATTCTAGGGCTGCTTGAGAATAAGTCTCAATATTTCATTGACAGAATAAAGCAAAATCCATCTAAACTGTAAAAATATTGGGTGAAGAGAAAGGTTTCCTCCGGATACATAGAGCAGATTTCAGTGGATCCAACCCAGAAGCAGAGATGGGGAGAGTGAAAAAAGTCAAAATGGGGGATGCAGCCATACAATCAAAACCCCAATGTGTCAATCAAGCTGTTGAAACCATTTTTCTGACTTTTTGACAAGTCCCCCCCCTACACACACACACACCATGAATTAAGTATTGCTTAAAACTAGAGAAGATACTTGTATAAAACTGTTTACAATTATACATGATGCTATACTGTAAAAATAGGTAATTCTAAATATTTGTTCTGAAGAACTTGGGATAAGTAATCCTGTTAGTAATAATGCATGCTGAGGCATAGCATGACAGAAGGAACTTAAAAATTACTTGCAGGTGAGAAGTCAGGAATGTTTCCCAAAATATGTTTCTGGTTTTACATATTAATACTTGGGATGGGAAATAGCATCTTAGTTTGTTGATATTTAATCTGAGGAGTTTAAATATAAAACTCAATTCATTTTTCATGAATTCCAGTTTGAACAGATTTGACCTGGACCTCCCAAATTAATATGTAGGTTGAAATATTTTAGATTTCATGTTGTTCTGAATTTTGTGATGCAGTTCTTTCAAAACATCAAACGTGCTTATAGAGATCTGAAGGTTTTTTGTCTCAGTGCAGTAATATTGTGATTTGGGTTAAAGGGATGTTAACATTAGTCTCTTACCATAGACAGATTATGTCCATCTTGGACCTGGAGGTTTCCATGGCCTCTCTGCCCTGTCCGCCAAAATCCAGCAGATTCCCCATTTACTAGCTTTTCCGAAGGCCTTAAAAAGACAGCTTTCCCCCAGTTCTTGGGATAGGATGAGACTGAATCCCAGTGATTAAGACTGTTTATGTATTAGGCAGGATTGTTTTAGGGCACCAAGAGTTGTGTTTTGGAGACTGAGGTGCATGGATATTGTTTCTTTTATGTTTTTATTACTGTTGGAGTGAACTCCCCATAGTTATGACACATAAGATAGATGGACATGTAAGTCTCTAAAGTAAATGAATAAAATATGAACTCCACATATTAGGGTAAAGTATGATAAAGGATACATATTTCGAAAAACTTTATGCTAGAAACACACACACACAAATACTTATAAGTTGTTTTCAGTTGTAAATAAAATAGATGGAATGGATTGATGAACGGATAGACCAATCTGTTCTTCCCTACTAAAGGAGATTAAACCAAGCAGGACATTTTTCAGTGGATATAATTTCAGAGACGATGCCTTCATCACCTCAATGCCCTGAGATGTGTTGGTCTAAAATCCTCATGAATGAGAATGATGGCAAAGGCAGACCATCAGATCTTGAGAGCATCCAGTTGATGAACAGTAGAGCGAAATGCTTTAATGATCCAGTAAACTGCTTAAAGAAGTCTATTTGCTGCAGCAGAAATGAATACATGCTGGTATGTATAATGACAGCCTCACAAGATAAATTGTAGCTTTGTAATGAAAAGCTATTGCAAAATACAGAAGAGGCTGGAGATGGCTTTCCAGTGGGGTTACAACTGAAAAGAGAATGTAGCTCCATTTGATTTCCATAATAGGTATTTGCAGGAAGAATGAAATAGAGGTGGATATGCACTGAGCAAACTATTTTAAAAAAAAAACAACAGACCTGATTCACAAGCCGGTTGTGTGATATTACACATAACTGCATGTAGATTTTTTTTTATTCAGGAACACTGATTTGCACCTGGTCTTAAACACCTTGAAAATCAAATTAATATCAGCACTTATCTACCCTTAATTTCTTCTTCTCTTCCCCCCTTTCTTTTATCCAGCAGTATTCTGGGTTTCATACAGAAAGATCTGAATCTGATCATGAAAGCCAGTGGGGTGGAAGTCCACTGACTGACACTGCATCTCCACAATTAATGGATCCCACTGAAAGACCAAACTCTCAGCATCATGATGTTTCCTGTGCCTATAGACAATATTCGGATCGTGGTGCCCTCTGCTATGGTTTTGCAGTTGACCATTCTAGGTTAGCGGATGATAGACACTTCCATACTCAAGCCTGTGAAGGGGGCAGGTGTGAGGCTGGTCGGTACTTTCTTGGCACACCACAGCCTGGAAGGGAATCATGGTGGGGTTCTCGATCTGGCCTTCCACTTACCAAATCTTCTCCTGAGAGCCGAGAAGCCTATGAAAGCAACATGCCACACATAACATCCATTCACAGGATTCATGGTAAGTTGTAAACCAACCTGAACTATTGCTTGTGTAAGCAACCTTGAGCCAGAGATTAAAAATGTGTTTGCATTTTTTCCCCTCAGCTTACAGGCAATTTAGAGATATTTGTTCTATAGCTGCTGTAGTTTCTAGGCTTCATATTGTTACAGATGCAGTATATTTTCTCTTTTTTCATGACTGCCAAAAATTCTTTAAAAGTTAGATAGAGTTTTTAGCACTAGTTCTCTTTTAAAACCTATATAAAATTGATTTTATGTGCACTGGGTATCAGCTAAGAGTTAATATGTTCTTGATACTTTAAAATGTAGTTGTAGGGATTACCTGCAGATTAGAAGCTCTCTACACATTGCCTCTCAACCAGGTAAGAAATGTTGTGCTGGCCTTCTTGATTAGGATAGGATAGGATGGGATGGGATGGGATGGGGTAGGATGGGATGGGATGGGATGGGATAGGATAAGATAAGATGGGATAGGATAGAATGAATAGGAAAGCCTCTTTTCAAAATATCGCTACCTCAGAATTACAGGGTTCTATGTGTATATAGTATATATATACACATAGAACCCTGTAATTCTGAGGTAGCGAATTATATCTTCATTTAATGAATTATTTATGCAAATACTCAGCTAAGAAGTGCTAAAATCTAACAAATTTATTGATCAAATCCAAGAAAGGCTAGACTGGGAACAAAAAGTAGTTTAGACACTTAATACTGGAAACAACAAAACTGTAAAGGGAGAAGTTTGAAAGACCAAACTTTAGGAAGTATTCCATACAGAGAGACCTACCAAAAATTCAGGAAATTAGGGGGGGAAAGAAAGTGACTCTTTGTGAAATGATAACCCGTGTCTCCACATCAGAAACAATTACTTGGGTTAAGGTATGAGGGTTATGCTACAGAGACTGAGTGAACCTGTATAATTAAAAAGCAAGGTATATATATATATATATGCTATATAATTGAATAAAATGAAAGCCCAAAATGAATAGAATGGCTTAACAAATGAATGGCAACATAGAGAAGAGGGGAATGAATTAATTAAAAAGGCATGGAGCAAAATGGAATAGAACAGAAGTATTATAGCATTCTTGCTGTTAATTTTTCCTGTACGTATGGTGCTTTCAGGATTTTTTTTTCAAGACACCAAGTGCCAAGAATGTTCAATTGACCTTTCCCTTCTTTTTACTGGATCCATTTTTTTGGGTCCATTAAAGTCAATAGAGTGCATGGAGAAATCCAAAAGACGGAAGCATGGTTCTGATGATGTTCATGGTGCATGGGCAATTGCCATCATTGCTCCCCATTAAGAAAGGGCTTGGATGCATTGATTAATGCTAGGCCAGCATCAGAACTGAGATTAACAGTAAGTTTTGAGGACCCTCAGAACAGTTGAAAACATCAGGTCCAAGCTTTTGGTATAAGAGACTTGCAAAATTGTAGAAACACAGCTTAATTTGGAAAGCTGAGCTATATAAGTATATATATATATATATATATATATACTATATAAGTATATATATATACTATATAAGTATTTATATAGCTATATAAGCTATATAAACAGGTAATAGAATCACAAAAAAATAGGTGTAATATTTGAACCTTGACTCGAGTTGACATTCTTAGAAAAAACAGGGTCTTATCATATCCAGAGGGTTGTTAGGTTGTGCTAAATACTTTTATTTATAAAAGACTTGCTGTATATTATTATGATATTACTAGTGTTGTGCTATTACTGCAAGATAGAATTTGCTCCTTTTCACACACTGTTCAATGTCTTTTGCTGAGTTCCTTGCTTACTAGTGCAGCATTAAATATCTTTAAAATAGAAAAACATTTCAATACTTAGTGTCTGTCTCATTAGATATAATGAAATATACACAATAACAATATAATTCCTGATTCAGCAATTTTGTTATATGGCTGCAAAACCAGCTTCAGCTGCTGTTAGAAAGCCTGAACTACCAATTTTGTCATGAACATTAATGGATTCAATTTAGCAAGTTTCTTTCTTTCTTAAGAGTCATTGAGTTCTGTATCATCAGTCTATAAACATTAATAGGAGTGGAAGTAATTTAAGTTAAAAATGAATTTCATTGGTAAGTGTTATTGGGCAATCCAAATGTTCCTGAACCAATAATTGATTGTGCAGTTCATAAGGCACTGAACGTGACTAGACAAACTTATGTCATTTGATTCTGAATACAAATGCTAATACATGTTGACAAGATATATTGCATCTCTGCCTGTCTTACAAAGAAGCATTTCAAAACAAAACTAAGTGGCATCACTTGATTTGAATTTTTAAATTTTCAGATGCTTTTGATGTAAATACATTCTTTCCTTTATAGTATCTTCACATTTATGCTTTGTTCACTGTGCAGACATATGTTATTAGTACAAGAGACAGCACTCTTTTTTTGTCCTTTTATACCAGCGCATGGTTTTGCAGTTACCCAGCCATTAATAGGAAAAAAAGCTGAAATGTCAAGAGATGATATAAGGTCATAATATTCTACTAATACAACCTGAAATAGTGTGATATTTTCATATTCTCATGTGAGATTTCACGAGATCTTGTGTGGGATTGCCAACATCTTATGAAAACTTGGGATATTGCAAGATTTTTAAAAATATTTTCTTTTGTTTGGAATTGGGGATATCTTCTGGAGAACCTGTACTAGGCAGTTGATGGCTAGGGATAACAGCACTCTGACATTTATTTGAACTGCATGCTAATGCTGGAAAAAACTGGGGGGGGGGAATCTAGAAGCATTGTGCATGTGGCGATACACAGTCAGTAATGTAGGAACTATCTTACGGAAAGTCAAATGAGATTCCCCTTGGGATGATTCTTCTTATGCTTTCTGCATAGGAAACCAGCTGCAGAGAGTTCACAGGCTCTGCTGGGCTCTGCTAACTATGAACCAGTTAGGAGCTAAGTGGGGATGAAAGTTTGCAAAACCAAATTTTCCTATGAGTTGAACCCAGTCTCCTTTTCTAGTTAAATGGAGAAATTATAATAGCAATAGCACCTAGACTTATATACCACTTCACAGTGCTTGAAAAGTCCTCTCTAAGCAGTTTACAGAGCCAGCATATTTGAAATGATAATGTAATGATAATATAGCAATAATGACAGTGACAAAGAAACACCTTTTTCTTTGTACCATATGGAACTACCCTGATAGATACATAGACTAAATTCCATGGAATATGTGATAATGAAGATTCTTCACTACATTTAGTAATAACATTTTGTCCTGTGTTGTGATTTGAAGATTTATTTATTAAATATTTATTAAATTTGTATGCCACCCAACTCCCAAGGGACTCTGGGCGGCTATGATGATGATGTTTTGATATGGATTGGTTGAGTCAGGGAAATGGCATGATAGTGCTTTGTTGCCCAAAGGAGAGGAAAAGACTTGGAATTCTAGCCATTGCAAATATAGGGGGAAATGAACTGAGAACCCACCATTGATAGAGGACCAGAAAGCAATAACGGAGAATTAGAACTAGTTATATTATAGTAGCAGATGGTAACAAATGTGGAGTTATAGATGTCACTTTTGTTTTAGTTATTGTACATATCAGGGGTGGGTTCTGGATCCTTTTGCTGCTGGTTTGCTCAGGGTTGCGCCGTGCGCGTGCGCGCCCCTGCAGCAATCAAAAAATTCGCTTCTGCGCATGTGCAGAAGCAAAATCCAAGATGGCGCCCATGGAGACACCAAAAGAACCGGTTCCATGACGTCATCACCGGTTTACTAATGGTTCTAAAGAACCAGTTAGAACCGGTAGGAACCCACCTCTGGTACATATACTGTATTTAAAAATTTATAAAATATATGTATATATCTATGCATTCTCCTTTCTCAAGCAGCACATGGTTTTCTCTCTAAGCATTATAGTTCGTATACAAAGTAGGAAGATGCAATGATATGTTACAGAGACATCCCTTAACAGAAACAGGGAAGGAGTGAAGCTTTGATGATTTCTGTGAATTCAGACATCCAAAGTGAGAAGGCTCAAAGTCAGGAGACAAGAGGTTCCTCAGCTGAATCTGAACTTGACAAAAGAATCCTGCTAACATAGATACAATATCATTATATTGGTAGTAAGTCAATGTGGGCCAAGATATATGCTGGAGCTTGATGTGGTTGTAAATGGCTTAAAATTCTTAATACTGTTATTTTGTCTTTAGGAGGTTATCAGTTCTGAACGATCTGCTGGACTTGGTGCAAAATCCACTGTTCATTATTTATACTCTTTGTTTTGCTCTCTTTTTTTTTTTAGGACGAGGGCACTGGGATGAAGAAAGTGTGGTTAGTTCCCCAGATCCTGGTTCGGCTAGTGAGTCAGGGGACCGATACCACTCTGAGCAGTATCAGGGCAGCCCACATGAGCCCAGCAAAATCGAAACTCTAATTAGAGCGACTCAGCAAATGATTAAAGAAGAAGAGAACAGGCTACAGCAGCGGAAATCCACCCCTGATCAGCTGGTTTCCATGAACGGAGCTGGGAAAAAGCATTCTGTTTGTTTTACAAACTACCATCAGCAGCAACAGCTGAGAGAGGCCTGTCGAGTCCCCAGCATCACCACTACACCTCCTTGTGAACACACACAGCAACAACGGGATGGGAAACTGATGAGCCCCCAGGAGAACGACTATGACAACAGTCCCACAACGCTATCTAGAATAAACAGTCCTGGGTCTGATCGAATGTCTAAATCAGGCTTGATCTTGGCTAAAGACTATTTTCATTCCGACGTGTCCCCCCATCAGACACCAGGAGACCATCAGCCCACAAGCTCTCCCAATTATTACACTTCCCATAGGCAATACTTTGATAAGCATGCCTACACCTTAACAGGATTTGCTCTGGAGCACCTTTATGACAGTGAAACAATTAGGAACTATTCTTTGGGTTGCAATGGATCACACTTTGATGTGACTTCTCACCTACGGATGCAGCAAGATCCAGCCCAGGGACACAAGGGCACATCTGTTATAATAACCAATGGGAGCTGATGGGCCTTTCTCTCTTCCCCACCCCACCCCACCCCACCTCACCCCCTTTTTAAGCTCGTCCTAGGAAAAGTATCTTTGCAGAGTAATAACCACAGACGCATATGTTTTAAAATTCTTGTTGCAACCAACATTTGACAAGCTACAGTGCACTAAAAGAGTTCTTGTAGTGTTGAGTGTTGGTTTATCCCAATTGCTGTTTCAAATGCATTGGTCTCAAGGTTAAGGTAAAGAAAACAAAATCAAACCATAAAGCTAGCACCACATTGTGAAGGAGATCTAAGTTGGGAGCGCTCTTGCTATGCAAAATTAGCCATTTTGCTTGCAAAGACATGCATGATGAACTAGTTAAGGAAAATCTATATAAGTTACTGGTGTCTCTCAGGCCGTAATAAAGCAAGACCACTATGCACTGAATATACTGTATATATGTGTGTGTGTGTGTGTGTCTGCATATACAAAAATGCACTGATACACACACACACACACACACACAAACATACACAGACATAGAGGCACACACACACACACACACACACACACACAGAGAGAGAGAGAGAGAGAGAGAGAGAGAGAGAGAGAGAGAGAGAGAGAGAGAGCAGAATGCAGAATTTTGAGTTATTTAATGTTCCTTAATAATTCCCTGTTGGCCACAAACATTGCTAATTAAAAGTTAGACTGTTAATATGGAAGTATAGAAGTGCTGAATTTAAAGATTTGTATGCTGGAGAACAATCTTAGGTTGTCACGAAGGCTGTCTGTAGAGGCCATATTTTAAGAGATAAACAACATCAGGGGAAAGTGGGTATGTTGGAAGTGATGTAATGGCATAGGTTTGGAGGAAAAAGCACTTTTGAAAGCTGATCACATTAGAAGTTCTATTTGTTGGTAAACTAGGAAAGTCCTGATGAAGAAGTGGTAGGTAGGTGGAAATGGTTAAAAATCCAGATAAGAGTTCCTTGAGCAACTTGTTATGAAAACATCAGAACATAGCAAAAGAGAAAATGGCTGCAGGTTTTGGGTTTGGCTAGTCTAAAGAAAAGAAGGGGACACAATAGCAGTATTCCAGTATTTGAGAGGCTGCCACAAAGAAGAGGGGGTCAAATTATTTTCCAAAACACCAGAGGACAGGACAAGAAACAATGGTTGGAAACTAATCAAAGAGAGAAGCAACCTGGAATTAAGGAGAAACTTCCTAACAGTGAGGACAATTAACCAGCGGAACAGCTTGCCTTCAGAAATCGTGGGTGCTCCATCACTGGAGGTTTTTAAGAAGAGACTAGTCAGTCACTTATCTGACATAGTATAGCATCTCCTGCTTGAGCAGGGGGCTGGACTAGAAGACCTCCAATGTCTCTATTCTATTCTATTCTATTCTATTCTATTCTATTCTATTCTATTCTATTCTATTCTATTCAAGAAAAAGCTAACACAATATAGGCAGTCCTTGACTTACGACCACAATTGAGCCCAAAATTTATGTTGCTAAGTGAGACAGTTGTTAAGTGAATTTTGCCCCATTTTACGACCTTTCTTGCCACAGTTGTTAGCTGAATCACTGCAGTTGTTAGTGACACAGACTTCCCCATTGACTTTGCTTGTCAGAAGATCAAGAATTGCAATTTGAATGCCCAGTGTGTTTCTGAAGAGCAAGTTCATTCATTCATTCATTCAATAGTGTTTGTTCCAAAGTAATATGAAGTAGGACTAGGGGTTGAATATGGATAGACACCATGAGAACCTGTTCAGTTATATTTGGCTACATATTTCACAAGATGTAACAGTATAAATGGTATAGTTATAGGGAACCAGATGTTGGATTAAATGTCCTTCTGCAACAAATGAGCAGGCTGGGGCTTATTGGAACTGAAATCCAGGACTATCTGAAAGGTTACAGGTAATTTTACTTTTATGACATAACCATGGGATCAGTAAACATAAATGTATTGAAATCAACCAGAAAATATATTGTAATTGAATAAATGTGTTATGGCTCCTCAATTACATAGGGAACTCAGGTATTTCTCATACGATAGCCTTTTGTTTCAGTGCTGTCGCATTCTCTTAGTATTTTAAATTGCAGCATTCTGCTCCATTATGCAAAAGGCATTGGTCTGTTAAATTGGATGTAATGCATAGGCAAGACTTAATGCAATTTTCCACAGTGATGGAGTACATAGGCCCGTGGACCTCCAGGTGCTGCTGAACTACAGTACCATTGAGTTCTCAACATTTTTGATATTATGGTTAGGAACAGATTCCTATGCTTTTGAGAAAGTTTATTTATTAAGATTGTTGCATTTAATCTTCATCAAAGTTCTCCAACTTGAAATTTGTATGTGGAAGTGAAAAATGGAATTCTTCCAATTTGTTTTTCCTAAATTTCAGTGTTGGCAGAGAAACACCTTGTATCTGCAGAAACAGGTACAAGCGAGATGAGTTGTAATCAGTGAAACTGTTAGAAGATGGCTGGCATTATAGCTTTCATTTGAAATCACAAATTTGGAAGTTGGTCTTACCAAAATCAAAAAGACACTATAAAAGGGGTTTAGATGGAATTATTACTTTAATTACACAGTTGAATAAGATCTATGTGAGGCATTGATAAACATGTGGGTTCAGCACAGAGCAGCATAAAATTAAGTCGTTAGAAGCATAAAGAAAATTATAAATATTTACAGTTTTAATAGTTTTTTTTTGGACAGAAAGTTGGACCTAAGACCAAGGGTACCGCTTGTGGTTTTTCCCCACCAAACAAAGACCATCTTTGAGTTGACAGAAAAACATACTGACATGACACTTATTGTCCTCATTGCTAATCCCTATACTGTCTCTCTTCCTTTTGTTTCCAGGGACAGTAATTACATTCAGGTTCAAAGATAAAACCTAGTGAATTGAGGCTATTGTTGGATAGTGTCAAAATAAAAAGGGGAATGTTTCTTTAATACTAGAATAGCTGAGAACAAGGCCATTAACCCTCTGCTGACTTACAGAATTTTAATGGCATCACTGGAGCTATATAAAGCCTGTTTCCAGTACTAGTATTGTGGTCTAACAATGGGACGAGTGTATTGCAGAAGTTACTGTACACCATTAGCAGGGAAAAGATCTCACACATGGGCTGGGGAAAGGATTAAGATAACATGATGGGAAGAAAGCAGAGAAAACGTGTTGCCAGGGAATGTTTGTTCCATGGTTAAGTACAAGTAGACACATGGGGTTAGTATAGCAAATAGTGGCTATGATCCAGCCAACATTAAGCCTATTTATTTCAGCTAGATTATTTAAAAACTTTCCTCCTCAACTTAATTTAGAAATGTGCATTTGCAAATCCTTAACAGGTTCATCTCAAGACAGTAAAAGTACCTTGAAAAAGTACTGGCTACTCCCAATCACCATATTTTAAAAAATCTAGGATGTTATCTAGCGAAGTAAAATTATGCAGTATTTCATTTTTACTTACATAAGTAAATATTTGTGCTTCATTTCTCCCCTTATCTGCCCATAATAAGAATAATGATGAATTTGTACAGAGAAGCTTAATGCAATATGTAGACAAGTGCTCAGTCTAGTATGAACTTCCTCAAAGGTTTTCTAAGTCTAATCACAGACTGTTGGGAGTATTGTAAAATGTTTTGTTTTCAGGATCTACACCATAGCACTTGGGTTCCAAGCACAACAGCTAATAACTAATAATCAATAAAGTTCTCATTCAGAGAAGGAGCATCATCCAAGAGTAGAATAATAGCCTCGGCTACTTTTTTTGCACTTTTACTGATTTTCGAAAAACTATGTACACTGTTAGGTCTGCCACTCCAGTCAATGCAGGAATATATAGCGAAGATGAGAAACAGTTACCAAATGAATAAACAAAAAATTGTGAATCAGCAAGTCAACAATAGCTCTTGGTTTATTCAATCTATTTATATTTAATAAAGATAGAGATTTCACTAAGATTAAAAATGACACCATCATAAATATTTTACTTAGGATGTGTACTTGTGTGTATAGTGGACAACAACATTCTGCAGAACAGCCTATAGACTTAACATGTGGCATACAATTTAAGATAAAGCTATGGAGAAAATAAAGGCATTCTAGATCAAATGTTGGTGTAGCATAGGTCCACAATATTAATGCACTAATAATGAAAATGTTAAGCATAAAAGCTAATATATAAATTAATAATAATTTCCAGTCAAATTCTAAAGGGAAGGATTAAAATGATTATAAAGATTAAAAAAATGAGTTTACATTCTGAAATTAAAAATCCCAGATGATTATTATATTGGACACAAAACAAGGCCCATCACTAATTTCTTAAATAGAAGAAACTTACAAATTATATCCAGATTGTCACATTCCATATTATGAAACAAATTGTATTCAGTATAATACAACTACAGGTTGCAACCTTCTTATTCAGCTTGCGCAAATAACTACTAGGTAAGTAATTATGCTTATAGGAATCTGTTCTGTGTAGCGTGTTGCTAATATGTAACCATTCTGCATGTACAGCTGGATAGTAGAGGACAGTCTAGTACTTCCGAGTAGAAATATTTTGGATTTCAATATAAGAATTTCTAAAAATGAAAGCAGAGACTAAGAATCCCAACGAAGTTGTCAAGGTTCAGTAGCATATGTATCAGATTTTCATCAGGCCTAAAATGCTTTTCAGGAAAACCTCCATGCTTAAAACTCAGCTAGATCGCTTCACAATGATGTGTTCATATAATATCTTTCCCAGATTGTGACCATTACCAAGCAATCTGACATACAGTCGATAGATTTTTGTGTTACATTCTAAATGCAGACCATATACAGCTGCCAAACCTGTTTGCAAAATGCAGTAACCTTGAATCAACTGAATTTGGGTAGAAATGCTTGGTTGGCCCTGTTCTCTGTTTTTCCTTCGTATTTTTTAAACATCTGGTATGGCCTTTTGTGTATTGTCAAAAAGTAGGCCCTAAATTTTCATCCCTCCTGATTGGTTTTAACATTGGATACCATTTTGTAGCACGTACATTTTACAGGATAACTATGAACATGATACTTTCTTCATCTGGGGTTTTGGGGCAAATCAAAATAAATGTTTGAATTTTGGATCCTTGTTGTATTTGATTGATTGATATATGGCCCCTTTGACCCTCCCACCGACCTCTATCTCTCAAGCTTGAATTTGAAACAGGGCATTGAAATTTTAGCTTTCCTGTGGATTTTGAATTGCAAATTGCATTTGAATGCAGTTCTTCCCATATTTCAGTCCATTTCCCTATGTAGTATTGCAATGCTTTCCTCAAATAAAATAAATTGCAACTTCTGCATTTCATAAACTTAGAAGTTTTGTGCACCAAGTTGGACTTTCAGGTGGGAGAAATATACTCATTGTAGAAAGATGATGCATTTTTACACTTCATGACTGGAAGGAGCAACATTGGATCTATAGACCGGCTTTCTCCAACCTGTTGCCCTAGACTCATGCTCCCATTATAATCTCCTAAATACTGGCCTTGACTGAGTTTTGGGAATTGTAGTCCAGCCTATGTGGGGGAAGCTATGTTGAGGAAAGCTGGCTTATAGATAAGCAATGAAGCTCTAAAGTTGGTAGTTTATGAGGATCATTTTTCCTTCTGCAGTTTGCTTTCTATTTCCATTCTATTTTATAAGAACCTCTAGATTTTTGGAATGGGCTTGGTGGTGTCTCTGTGTTGAGGGGCTGCAAAGGGAAGCAGAAGGTAGGAAAACTCCACTCTACGTCCAATAGAAACCAAAGAATCTGCTCCTATCCAAATTAGGTAGACTTTAGCTGTCGAAATCAATAGCCTTCACTTTGCACAGGATTTGGCTAATAATCGAAGTTTTCAGCTCTATTCAGTAACTTCTTTTTTCAAACAGTAAAGGCAAATGTGTTCATTTATTATTGTAGTCATTTAATCTATTTAAAAAAAGAAACTATTATTTATTTTAATGCATGTAGCTTAGTTTTCAAATGAAAAAAAATGTTCTCAAACCCAAATATGTAAGCTGATTATAAATGAACAGTGTTTTATGTTATTTAAAAAAAAGAAATTATGCACAGTTCTTTTATGTTAAGTATTGACACTTTCTTATTTTTCCCTAAAGGCTATTAAAGATTTTTTTCAGGCCTAAATTATATTTCTGTACTTAAGAGCACTCTCTTTTCCCATGGTATCATTTATGCTTGCTTTTTTTGTACTGAAATGCAGACAGTCTCTTTCTAAATTAATTGATCTCACAGGACCCATGAATTCTAAAGGGAATTATTTCCAGATAAACATGTTTAGAATCACTATATGGGGTTATTTATTTGGAAATAAATTAAAGGGAAGTCCTAGTAATAATATCTGGGGGTTTTGTTGTGCTCCAGTGCTCTTGCATGCCTTTCATTTCAATAGAAAGGAGTGCTTTGAGCAGACATAAAGGAGCACATACACCTTCTGCATTGAAATAGATTGGAAAACTAATGCCAACTCTTCAGGATATCCATGTAACTTGTGAGTCTGGAGCACCATGTATGTCAGAAGCTGAAAATGATGATACGGCTGTGTGACCAAATTACAAAATTGACAGCATCACAAACGACATGCAATGTGTGGATTCTAATGCCCTTGTCAAGTTACATTTGTAATTTGAAGTTTTCCTTTGGAATGTAACGTAGGAAATTCAATTTAGCTTTGTTGCTAATATCTTGAAAATTGTTCCCATTTATAATTATTTATATTGTACATAGATTTCTGAGGTAAATTTGAAGTCCGTGTGTATAAGATGTATTTATTATGTGAAGATTTTTTTTTCTTTAAAAAATACAGCTATCAGTATGTAGCCTGAATCTGGTCTCTTGATTCTGTTCACAATTAAAAGTTCATCTTTTGTGCCTATACATTTTTCGTCCTGCTAGCTCTTCCTTAGAAACCAAGTAGCTGTTTAAACAATTACGAAAAGATGTGACAGATGTGAGTTATATCAGTTATATAAAAGTCTGGTCTACTGGTAAAATAGACCACACTAACTGACACAAAGTTTCCCATGTTATCTCATGCCTTCTGGAGCTTTTGGGTGGAAACTTCTGGAGGATATGCAGTGATGAGGATGCGAAAATCTTCTTGCCTGGCCAGAAGTCTTTAAATGACTGTAAGTACTTCTGACAAAGTTTGTACCTTATTCAAATGCTTTTTCCTCCTTCAGAATCCTGGGACATTCTGAACCTGACAGTTCTGCTTTGAAATTTCACTTTGGGCCAAAATGGAGTGGTGGCGTCAGATTACAATTACTGTGATTCCCACTTGTGGATGTAATCCTAACAATCATATTAATTGCAATAACTGATACACATGAACACTTCATATAATGCTTTCCCTCGGCATGTGAGCTTGCAAAGTAATGATATATATTTGAATAAGTGATAATGCCACTGAAGGAATTAACTGTGCCTAATTTCACTCCAGTCATACCTCACTGTGATAGTCCAAAGGCTATTCATTTATTCTGATAAATTGACAAATTGCAAGACCTTGAAAAAATATTTAGAACTGAACCAGTAGCCTCAGCTGTAGATGTAGATTGCTTTAAAATGCTTATTATATTGATTATAATAAGCATTTTTAAGCAATCTACATATTGATCCTGAAACTTACTTGGTGACAGTTGTTCTGACTAAACATAGCCCATTCCGGACCGAAAAGCACGCATGCGTGCCCGAACCCCGCACATGCGCATGCGGCCCCGCACCCCGCATGTACACGCGGCCCCCCGCATGTGCCCCGCCCCCTGCGCATGCGCGGCAGAGACCTGAACACCAGCTGGCCGGCGGGAGGCGCGCGCACATGCGCAGCAGAGCTAAACTGGGGCGACGGCTCGTGTGCCATCAGAGAGGTCACTGCGTGCCACCTCTGGCACACGTGCCATAGGTTCGCCATCACGGACATAGCCTGTACTCCAGTATCTCACATTCCATTAAGAGGAATTTGAGAAACATTTTAATTTGCTTAAAAAAAAAAATCCCAGTCTAGCATGGTCGTGGTGCTTTCCCAAATAAGATTTTGCAGTTCAGTCATAATGCTAAAGAGGTAACCCTTTTCATTTTATTTACTAATGGCAGGTTATCTACTCTTGGGATATCACTAAAACCAAGAAATAAGAGAGGCTACCAATTATTGGACAGGAGAAAATATAGCTCCTCCCACTTTTTTAGTCCTTCCACAATGGCAGCCAATGAAAGCATTTCACACTCCATTAAGAGGAATTTGAGAAACATTTTAATCTGCTTTAAAAAAAGCACCTGATAATTGCTTAGAAATCTTAAGGCAAAATGTGACATAGCTCTATAGCAGCTCATGGCTGGCAAGGAAGGAAGAATTACTAGTGGTTTTCCATCTTGATTATTGCTAATTATGGATAAATATCAAAATGAAAAAATGGAAGCAACTCACATTTATCTCATATCTCAGCCCTTTTTGTCCCTCAATGCATAAAATGAGCAAAACAAATACCCGGATGATCTTTTGGATGGTCATCCAGATTTTGTCTTTTTGTTTTTCAAAAAATGACTAGCCTTCACTTCTGATAGGTATAATAGTAAATATGCTAAACTGCAAACATGAGTAAGTTTTCAAGGCATCTGGACTCCAAATACAGCAACATAAAATGCTTCTGCTTTATATTGTTGTCAGAATAGTCAACCATGAGTTACTTATTAGTTGTTCCATGATTCTCCACTATGTATACAATTATATATTTACTTTGGAATCCTATACAAAGTCTAGAGATATGCAAATATGCTTTGTATGGTTTAGGAATCTGTGTGTGTATGTATGGAAATATGTATATCACATGGAATAATTCCATATGACAATTTGGTTACGCTTATTCAATAAAAAATCTAAAATAAAAATTTAAAAATTAATTAAATAATTAATTAAATAAAAGGATACACCAAAATCTACTTTATCACTTCATCAGAAAACCGTTTTCAATTTTTGTAGGGATTTCTGGTAGCTTTCTCTAGTGTATTTTTCTTTTCTAAATCCTGCTCCCTTAAAAGAAGTTTAGTGGGTTCAGAGTTCATTTGGGAAGAGGTAAAAAAGACAGCTTGTTATATCAGCAGCATAATATCAACACAAGCAATATTTAAGATATTGTAGAGTTCATAAAATAATCTCAGCTCCTGTATAGTCCCAGCGATGGGATTTTCTGAGGGAAAATTAGAATTCTATCTGGAATACCTTGTGTCTAATATTGCTCCAAAGTAAGATTCACAAGAGAAAAGTCTAGATTCCCTTCCACAAAGATTCTGAATGGAATGTATTTTTTCAATAAAGTATACCTTTATATTTGCATTATGCGGAGAGTGATCACCCTTCTTAGTTTGAAACTTGATGGCAAGTTGTCCTTACCAAGATAGTAAAGTCACTAGTAAATCTATATTCATGAAGGTCAAATTCTTTTCCATTAACATTTTTCACAGATTCTAACATCTCTTCCAGAGGATTTCCAATCATAAATGATACAGCAAAAACAACAACAACAATACAGTGTTACAGAAGGTCAGAAACACCATTTAAAAAGGTATCTTCATGAAGGTCAAATTCATGAAGGTCAAATTCTTTTCCATTAACATTTTTCACAGATTCTAACATCTCTTCCAGAGGATTCCCAATCATAAACGATACAGCAAAAACAACAACAACAATACAGTGTTACAGAAGGTCAGAAACACCATTTAAAAAGGTATCTTCAGGAGATAAATCAAGGAGCCAGTAAAAAGTTAAACCAATTAAACTTCACAAATTACAGAACTATATGGGTAGCATAATCCTAGCTGCAGTGACAGTTTTGGAGGCCTCTGACAGAACTGATTTTTTTCTGCCAGCTGCACTTGCCAGCTGTTAGGTCAGAAATGAGAATGGAGAAACATTTACCACAGGCTTTTTTTTTTTGTTTTGTTACAGAAGTTTCCCTCTTATGGTATGGACTTAAAGAGAAAATAGCTAAAATAGACAAATGACTTGTCTACATTTCATTGTTACCAACCAGGAGGGGATACAATTAAAAATGACATTGGTAAGTCCATTATTTCAAGAATTCTGTAGCAAACTGAACTTTCTGGCCTGAAGGATTCTTAGTCTTTCTATCAAGGCCTTCTCCTTTCATCATAGCCCTTATAAAAGTAAAAGATGATGGGTTGGACCCTCCCAACCAAAGCTCCAATTTTACATAATTTAACTACAATAAATCTTCTGCAACTTGTGAAACACAAGGGGTAGCTGTTTAACCATACATTCTTGTATATGGAGAAGAGTTTAATGAGAAAGTCCCTTATTAAGTGAGAGTAGCTGAAAGACATTTATTAAAAAGGAGTTTACTGGGGAAAAGGAAATATAGAAGGGAAAACAAAACAAAAACACTGAGATTTCCAGACAACATCAATACGTTTAACCCAGGTAACAAGTTGTTTATCATCTCCCTGAGTATGATTCTAAATTTCAGCACACATTTAAGATTCATTGCAGAGCATATTATTGGATAAAGATCATTTGGGCTTCTTGCTTAAATGGTTGTAAACAGACCCATCCACTTCTGTTTCCATTTTTTTGCTCCTCTATCAAATGTGGAAGACAATTGAAAGCCACAATATTTTTTTGAAAGATTGACTGTTACTTTGTCCAATGAAGGAAAATTCTCCTTACCTTGTATCCAAGGTCTAGCCAACAACTAATTATGTCTATGCACCATGACATTTCCAATGGCTATCCAGAAAGAAACATAAATGTGTCTACTAGCTAATTATTCAAAGTACTACAATCTGAAACCTGTGATGAATACACACAAACTCTTGGAAATGCAGGTGACAACGTTCTATCAAATTTAGATCAACAATAACTCATGCTGCACATCTTGGAGAAGCTACCTAGGCGAAGCTACCATCGAAGCTAGGATGTAGTGGCCTCTTAGTTTGATGTGCCCCAGGACCTGTCTCATAAAGTCCTTTCCTAAGAATAGCATTGTCTATGTTAATATAGCCTTTGTTGGCATTGATGTTCTTAAATGCTAATGTAAAAGTTTACAAAGAGAAGAACTGTGTCTTTATTGGCTACTTAGGATGCCTTCAGAAGTGTCATGATCTTGCACAAGATGTTACAGTTGACAGAGTTCGAGCTCTGTTTTTTAGTGAAATCGGTTTGCACACGTATTCCAGCACTCTAGGAATTCAATCCAAATGGCCATGCAGTTTTCATATATGGTACAATTTGATTAGACTCTTTTCAATGGTTTTAGTTACAGGCAATATATAAAGCAAAACACATTGGTAAATTAAATGTACCCTGCACCACTCTTTGAGTGTGACGTATGAAATATGAAACCAGAATACATTATTGTCAAAATGTAAATGGAAGGTAGAATAGGATGTGTGATGCTAGGTCTCATTAATTGCCACCATTTATTTATTTAATTGCAGATTTGGATGATGCTCATAAATTGATGATTTGGTCTAATGGTTAAGGCACCAGGCAAATAAAATGAGAGTCTCTGTCTCTCTCTGTCTCTCCGTCTCCGTCTCCGTCTCCGTCTCCGTCTCCGTCTCCGTCTCCGTCTCCGTCTCCGTCTCTGTCTCTGTCTCTGTGTCTCTGTGTGTCTCTGTCTCTCTGTCTCTCTGTCTCTGTCTCTGTCTGTCTCTCTGTCTCTCTGTCTCTGTCT
>QLTV01002982.1:38287-56226 GCA_003457575.1 Thermophis baileyi | reverse complement strand
GGAGGGAGGGAGAGAGATGCACATATATACACCCATATTTTAATTCCTTTAAAAATCCAGCCATTTTGACAGCCTAAAAAGAACACAGAGTATTTTTAAAACTATCAAGGGCATTTCAAGTTTTTCCAAATAGGAGTTACAAAATAACTGAATAACTAGACTGAAAATGGACCATAAAAAAAGCTTTTAAACTAATTGAAAACATCATAACATTAACTTCTCTGAAAACAATGGATTTTAAAAAGCAGCCAAAACATGCAGAGTTTGGCAACCAATGTTCATTTCCAACCTTTCCCACCCAATAGCTGAATACTGTCCAAATATATTTGTTTGACTTACCAAATCAAGGGTTTTCTGACCTAGAACAAGAAGTAAGAGTGATCTCACCTCACTTGCCCATATTTTAACCAATTAGTCATTGTAACAAGAATCATAGGCATTAGGTAATGCCCAGTGCTTTCTGAGCTAGATTCTAGGGGCACAGCAAATGTTCTCTGCTTCTCCTCTTCCTGCTCCCCCATCCAGTACCCCCAGACCTGATCGGGATATAGGGGTGAAAGAGAATGGAAAGGAAAACAAGTGCTCCGATATCAATGTCAGCACAGTATATTGGGGACAAAGCCTAGAAATTGAGGGGAAAAAACTTTTTGTCTTTTTGTGTTTATATTAAATAGTTTTTTTTATAATATAAAATAGGATAGGATAGGATAGGATAGGATAGGATAGGATAGTATTGGATTGGATTGGATTGGATTGGATTACTACTGTATACTATATTGAACTGCTGCTGCACTGCACTGTATTATACCACACCACACCACACCACATCACACTACACTACACTATATTATTTTATCCTATCCTATCCTATCCTATCCTATCCTATCCTATCCTATCCTATCCTATCCTATCCTAATCCTAATACTAATACTAATACTATACTATACTATACTAATTATTTTATATTATATTAGGCTATACTATACTATACTACACTATACTACACTACATTATATTATATACTAGCTCTTTAAAAAGGGTTAAACTTGAAAAGTTTTTTTTTCTAGATCCCAGATGAAATTTTAATTTCCTTTATCTCTTTGCTCTTAACAGAGAGAAATACAAACATACAGAAATGTTCAGGATTTAGCAACTGCTCCGTTGCTTTCTGGGCCATTGACAGTTTTCCATCACTCTCATAGATAAAGTATTCTTTGGTGTTGCCTACGAAATTCTCCCAAACCAGAAATTGTTATTTACTTGACATTAGGAAGCTGGACACAGTAAAGCTTTGGAATCCCTTTTATGGCTATCCAGTGTTATTGAGCAGAAGTCCAGCATAATTGTAGTACAGGTAGTCCTCAACTAATGACTACAAAGAAGCCCACAATTTCTGTTGTTGAGCAGGACAGTTGTTAAGTGAGTTTTGCCTCATTTTACAACCTCTCTTGCCACACTTGCTAAGTGAATCACTGCAATTGTTAATTAGTAACATGGTTATAAAATGAAATCTGGATTCCCCCTTGACTTAGCTTGTCAGAAAGTCTCAAAAGGTGATCTGCTTCCTTTTGTTCCTTCTTCTGCTTCTCCCACCCTTACAAGTATGTGGGAAAATTTCCACTTGCAACTTTCAGAACATTCCTACTTTATTTGTAAAAGGATATAGCAACACTGGACTTCAGCTGAAAGGGAAAAAGGGTGAATTGTACAGGGAGACATATCTATTGGAAAAATGTGAAGTTCTGACCTCATATGTTTCTGCTCAAAGAGCATTCTCCAAGGCTGCAAAGATACGTGGCTAGGATCTGAAATGTGTACACAGGTGGCAACCAGCAGTGTTGTTGAGGCTTGCCAAAGCAAATGTGTAATCTCGAAGTAGTACATGCTCTCTGGAGCTAAACTTTCCGAAATAAAACATTTTGACTGGTTTTGATTTTAAAAAGAATAGCTACCATGTATTTAGATATATAATGTGATACTGTTAAACTTATTATATACATACATGTTATTTATTAATTACTTAGCAGATTCAAGGTTGAAAAATATTCAACTAAAAGATCTGAACTCATTTATTTTAAGTCTTAGATTGCCGCAGGAATTTCAAAATATTACCAGATTTAGATTATTTCTGTTTAAATTGAGCTGAGCTGAACTAAACTATAAACTACTAAACTAAAAACTAAACTAAACTAAACTAAACTAAACCAGTTAAATTAGCTGGACAATATATAGATGATTATAAAGACATATCCATATAATTTTAGAGCATAATATTATTTTCTTTATTCAGAAGAAAGTCTTCAACTGAAATTTTATATTATTTTATTTTTAAAAAACATTGGAGTTCAATGGAGCACACTGATAGGATTTCTTCTTAAAATCTTGTTTCGCATGGTATAACTATATTCAAGAATGGGCTGGATTTTAAGTAATAGAGAGGGGGCATCAGTGAAATAAATCAGTCTTATGTCATTCCTCAGTCAACACTGAAATGCTACAGTTAGTAAAACTGCCAAGCTGAGCTCACAGAACGGAGTGACTATAAGGCTCATCAGCTGGATTTTTATAACCTTGTAGCTGTAACACTCAGCACAGCTGCTGGCCTGATGTCTTCTTGCATGTTGGATGCACTCTATTCACTCTGTAAGTTTCCTGTTGGATGAGTTGTGTAAAATATATATAACATCAAACATTTGTGTGGGGTTCTGTCCAGTTTTTCCTCCAGAGCTTGTGTAAAATCTCCATAATATCACATATTTCTGACTGGTTGTATCCTTTTTATTTCCCAGAGTTGATTTGCTGGTTTCAAGGAAACATATACTGTAGAGAGATCAATAAACCTGGATCTGACTACCAAATGTGCTCACAAGATCTTTCTATGCTCTACTATCATCAGTTCTACAGATGGGAAAACTCTTACTATTTTCAGAATTAGATGATAGTGTTGTATTGGGCTCTAAATATAGTCTCAACATGTTAGTTCATACAAAATATGACTGGAAGATTGCTAACTGGGACTGGATACTTTGATCATATATGTGGCAATGTTTCTTCATCAGCATTAAATCCTATGTGTTTTCTAAACTGAACTTGAATTTCTTATATAAAATCATTGAGATCTCGAGATCCTCTTCTTGTGCCCCAGTCAACTAAAGAGTTGGCTAGGGAAGATTTCCAACAAATAACCACTTGATTACTTCTTTATTGTCTCCCCATGTCTAGATATTAGATTAGATGATTAGATTAGATTAGATTAGATTAGATTAGATTAGATTAGGATTAGGATTAGGATTAGGATTAGGATGAGGATTAGGATTAGAGTGATCTTTAAAGTCATTTGTATTTAAACCAACAAAATCTAGTCTCTATTGACTGGAAAGAAAGAAAGAAAGAAAGAAAGAAAGAAAGAAAGAAAGAAAGAAAGAAAGAAAGAAAGAAAGAAAGAAAGAAAGAAAGAAAGAAAGAAGAAAAGAAAAGAAATTTACCCTAGTCTTGATACTACATTGGTATGTTTTTATTGTGAACCAAAAAGTTATAAATGAGAGCATTTGGGAATAAATGACTCATTGTGTGAGAACAAAGATAGGGCTGTTATTCAGCAACTGGGACTAGAACTTTCAGTCAACACATTTCTGAAATAAGCACATTTGGTTTTATTATGTGGGAACAACATACATAAATTGATAGACATCCACTCAATTCAAACATTACCATACTATTAATTTGGTAGGATCCTTGAAAAACTGATTCGTTCTTTATAACAGTTCATAGATTTTCATCAGAGATGGGGATATTCCAGATTACAGATCTGAGTTTTGATCTTTTTTTGATTTTCCATAAAGCATTTTTTAGCTAATTAGGCATTTTAAAGTTTGGCCAGTAACCAATAATCCAAGAGTGTTGACAAACTGTAACACTGTAGCATTGTAACATGAAAAGCAAGAATATTTCTCTAAAATACGCTTGAGCTCATTTATAATTTATATTACATTAAGAGAGGAATCACTCATAACAGTCACCAACCAAGGAAACTATTTTCAGTGAAAAATTCAACGGTGTTTAAAAGCACTTTTCCATGAGAATTGGAAAACTCTGCATCAGGAAGAAGCCTCATGGTTCAATAGCCAGCTATGACTCAGTAGTTGGCCTCAACATTTTTTTCTGCGAAACTTGATCTCATCTGTTGGAATTTTGCTCCAAGTCTAAACTTCAGGTCTTACTGCTTCAAATTGCCTGGCTGATCTTGAGTAGAAAGGTAAAGGTAAAGGTTCCCCTCGCACATATGTAGTTCCCGACTCTAGGGGGCGGTGCTCTCTCCGTTTCAAAGCCGAAGAGCCAACGCTGTCTGAAGACGTCTCCGTGGTCATGTGGCCAGCATGACTAAATGCCAAAGGCGCATGGAACGCTGTTACCTTCCCACCAAAGGTGGTCCCTATTTTTCTACTTGTGTGTATGAGTTTTTAACTGTTTTTAACTGTTTTTATTATGTTTTCTTTTAATAGTTTTTTTATATTGTTGTGAGCCGCCCAGAGTCCCTTGGGAGTTGGGCAGCATACAAATTTAATAAATAATAATAATAATAATAATAATTTTTTACGTGCTTTCGAACTGTTAGGTTGGCAGAAGCTGGGACAAGTAACGGGAGCTCACCCCGTTACGCGGCACTAGGGATTCGAACCGCTGAACTGCCGACCTTTTGATCGACAAGCTTAGCCACTGAGCCACCTCGTAATAAAATTTGATCCACGCTGTGTTCAACATACATCTTTAAAGTTTTCAGATTAAAATGACCCACAAAGTAATTCTTTCCTATTGTTATCTCCCATGTACTTACAGGATTCTAACAGGGTTCTCAATTAAAGTATAAGTATAATAGTATAAAACCTGGAGTTGCAATTGAGCTCCAAGATTTATCACTAGGGTAAAGCAAAGGAGATAGCAAACAGTTGCTGGGTTCATAGAATATGCTAAACCCTAATCCTGGCATAACAAAACACAATTGTTATGCTAACGTGCTACCCTCAGATAAACTATATTAGGGCTTTATATAACAGCCTAGTTCACTCAATATGTTATAATATTTGAATCCCTTTAACACTCCGAACCACAAACTCCCCAGTCCCATTTCAGCCTAAACTAAACACATTCAGACACTTTTATTGGGTCTTTCCTGCACCCAAAGGAGAATTTTGAATTTTCCTTTGTCACTCATTTGTTAAGAAGGAAAATGTGATTAACCCCCCCCCCAATAGAATAGCTGCTTATTGCTTTGCTGGGTACATGTTTCACTTAAAATGTGTACTAGTAGCATTCTTTCTAACTCTGAAGGAATCCATATAGCAAGATTTTGAAACAGGGAAATCTGAGGCATCAACTTACGTCCTTTTATTTATTTTTACTTAGAATTGAAAGAATGTGCTGGAAATGATACCGTTTTCAATAACATGAGATCTGGTTGCTTAAGTTAACCTTAGAAAATCCTTCTCTTTTTTTCCATATGTACAACAAACCGCTCACTTGACCCTCCTTGTTTCTAACAGAAATCTTGGAAAATCAATTTAGCACAAACCTCAAGCCCACGTCTTGAACAGATTTAATAATAGGCCACAGCAGTGGAAAGTTAGGGGGGAAAAATGGGCTGAGTTCTTCCCCAAGTTATTTTTATAATTCCTTGGAACAGCCTGCTATTCCCTGTATTTCTTTTCTGATTTACATTGACTTCCCCAGCTGGGGAAAGATAGCATGTTGGATACGAATAACTACTGAATAACTACTTTTCCATCCAAATGTTTCATACTCACCCCTTTAATCTTTGTAAATAGAGATCTTACTAAGCCTATGCCCATGTGTTACTCATGTGATATTTATTTAGCTGTGATAGTGATGCTGCTGACATTTTTGAAACAATCTTGGATCCCCATGCTAAACTTCTGCAGGTGTTGGATTTCTTATCTTACAGTAGTTTAGTATTGGTTGATAAAGTCAATATTTGGCTATTGGAATCCTTTTCACTAGATTACTAGTTACACATATGTGTATTCATCAGCTGTGTCTCCTTTTCTTATCTCAAGACATTAACTACTAGCCAAACACCTAGTCTTGTTCAAGGAAAAGCCTAGCATTTAAAAGAATGGGCTGCAATTCTAAAACTTGACATTTTTCTCTGTAACACACATCTACATTCACAAACATAAACTCAATTCCCATCCAAAAAAATCCCAATACTTGCTATTTTATGCATGTGAAATATCTAACTAAAAATAAAAGACTTTAATATTGACTAGTAGTTGTGTCAACAGCCAAATGTCTTAGTCCTGTCCATTTTGCTCTGATTAGACATGGGTACCGTATATCATTTGTTTTAATGCTACTACACAGCATCAAGGCAATTAACAATATTGTGAAGTGATTTGTAGGAATAATCTGCCAGCATTGGAAAAGAAACCAGGATCCTGGGATCCCTCTTCTTCTCCTGAAAAACAAACAAAAACACAAAACAAGGTGATGGAGGAATGAATAAAGTATTCCTTACAAATGTAGTCCTTGTTACTATTTTTTTTCTATAACCAAGCAAACTATTGCATAGCTAATATCACATAAACTGAATAGACTACAGCATATTTATGTCCACCTATAAAGATTCCTTTGTAACAATACAGTCATCCTTCTAGTAGATTTATTTGCAGCTATACAAAGCCAATATTTGTGCATCAAGAATATATCAGTCTTTTAACCAAACTGGATGAATGCCTCATTTTTTAGTTTCACAGAGCAATGGACAACATTGATATTTAGTGAAATATAGCTGCTTAACAATGGAAGAGAAACTTTTCGGTAGTAAAGAAATTTAAAAGACTGCAGTCATTTCAACTTGGCATAGGAATAAAGTTTTCAAATGGAATTTGTTCCTTTGAAAATCTCCTAAATTTCCCAGCGCTTCATGCACAGATCATAATTGATTCATCTCTCAAAGAAAAGAAAAAATCATACATAGTCATGTTTACCTGACATGGAAGCTAAACCATAAAATCACTGGCAGGACTGTGTCTTGAGAAAACACAGAAAAAGATAATTTTTAAAAGGTCAGGTTTTTTATGCTGGAAGAAAGAGGGAAAATGATATATCATGGCAACCAGCCATTTTGGCAAAGCTTAAAAATAATCCATTCAAAGTACTTCTACCATTTAAAAACGGCGCACACAGTCTCTCTCTCTCTCTCTCTCTCCCTCCCTCTTTCTCTCTCTCTCTCTCTCTCTCCCCCCCCTTTAATGAAAAAGTCAGAAATCTGTTCATTCATTGTCTCTGGGCAAATTGTCAAGAAGCTCTTTAAATATAGTAAGCAATTAAGAGCCTCAGTGCAGCAGGAGAAGGTGATACTGTGACAAATGGATTGGAAAATTCCACCATGACAAGTACTGAGGGAATTATTGTGATGGAATTACTCGGGAACAGTGATAGAATGGCCATTGTTTTTGAAGCCAGAAGCAGAGGAATCTTAAACGCTGATATTATAAGCTTGTGTGAGTTACATATTAGTATGAGAATGTAAATGTGAAGTAACTTTATTCAGGGAACAAAGCCAAAGGGACTGCCTGGAGGAGTCAACAGAAGAATATTTATGCTTTTAATGTATATTCTACCATTTCCCAAGGCAAAACATAAAACAAGTAATGTGTCTCTTATTCTATCATATCTTGTTCTTATTTTAATTTTCTGGTTTGTGGCTGTCCATCCATTGTTCCAAACCTAATTTATATTTAATTTGGCAGAGATCATAGATAGAGGACCCAGGCAAAGTGCATTTTATGATGGTATGGCCCACGTGACTAAGTCCATCATATCGAAACCAGTGATAATTCAAAAGCTCTTATTTTTAGCTGGATGATGACCAGTAGCTAAAATCCAACACAGAATTAAACCTCTGATTGCAGCAGTACAAAAGAGGTGAGCTCTCCCCTTATACTGCCATGGCTCCTAAATATCCTCTACAGCAGTGTTGGTGAACCTTTTCGGCACTGAATGCCAAAACAGGAGTGCATGCGCGTGCGGGGGGGAGCACCGGAAACCAAAAGAGCAGCTCCCTGGCACGCATGTGCAGGAGCGCCGGAAACCGGAAGAGCAGTTCCCCGATGTGCATGCGTGCACCGGGAAGCTGAGCTTCCGGTTTCCGGCATGCACATGCGCACCAGTCACCTGGTCTTCCAGTTTCTGGCGCACATGCACGTGCAAAGACCAGCTGGCCGGTACACATGCATGTGCTGGAAACCAGAAGCTCAGCTTCCCGGCACGTGCATGCACACCAAGTAGCTGCTCTTCCGGTTTCCTGCACTCCCACGCACGCGAAGACCAGCTGACCAGCACGCATGTGCGCGCTGGAACCCAGAAAAGCAACAGGCGACGGCTGGCGTGCCCGGAGAGATGGCTCTGCGTGCCACTTCCGGCACGTGTGCCATAGGTTCGCCATCATGGCTCTACAGCATTGTACTTCATGCTTGACAACATTAAGATGTATGGACTTTAACTCTCAGAATTCCCCAGCCAGCAATTTTGAGAGTTAAAATCCACACATCTTAGAATTGCCAAGATTGAGAAACACTGCTCTGGAGAATCTTCCAACCCTTTGGACAACTATAAGTGGTAGACTGGTCAGAAGAAATCTATTCTGCTGGCAGATGGACCCCACTAGAGTCACTAGCAAAGCTCCATGTTGGAGAGAGGGGCGTGGTTCACAGATCCCATGATCACTTTCCCATGGAGAGGGCAAACAGAATGATGACAGAGGGGTAGATAGCATATTTGCCCCAAGTCTTTTAAAAATAGGAGAAATCTTTCCTTTTGTCAACATATCACAAGACCACATTTCCCTGTAGCAAATTATCAATCAAATTATCACCAAATAAAGGATGAGGGGGGAAAAGTAGCAATGAAGTTGTTAGGAGTTGGGCAGCATAGAAATTTAGTAAATGCAGAATAACAGAGTTGGAAGGGACCTTGGAGGTCTTCTAGTCCAACCCCTTGCTCAGGTAGGAAGCCTTATACCATTTCAGACAGAAGTGCCAGCAGGACTATGTGCCCTGTCTGTGATACAGAATTACACACTGTTTGATTGCTGGAGAGAGGTCAAGCATATTGGTTCATTTCAATGAACTTGTAGTCCTGAGAGGAAAATTGTTCTCTTGCAACCATCATAGCCAGATGGAGAAATGGAAGGAATCACACAAAGCCTGATGGGGATGGAGTGAAACTGGGTCCTAACTGCCAACAGTTAAAGCTTCTTTGTTGTGTTGGAAGAAATATCCATCTGGTTCAGTTCAGGGGTGGGTTCCGGATTCAGGTATGCAGGGGTGAAATGCTCCCGGTTCGCTCTTACCTGTTGGTCGCTATAGAGCCAGTCGCCAAGGTAGCGCGAGGCACTTCCCACCTGCCCGGAAGCCGCCCGGACGCCGCCATTTGGGTTCTTTTACCCTCTGCACATGCGCAAAGCATTCTGTGCATTCACAGAGGGTAAAAGAACCCAAATGGCGGCGTCCGGGCAGCGTCTGGGGGAGTGGGCAGTGCCTCGCGCTACCTTGGCGACCGGCTCTACGGCGACCAACAGTTAAGAGCAAACCGGGGAGCATTTTACCCCTGTACTGCTGGTTCGCTCAGGGACGTGCCGCACGCCCATGCGCAGTACTTTAAAAAAGCTTCTGCGCATGCGCAGAAGCAAAAAACAAGATGGTGGCACCTATGGCACCGCCAAGAGAACCGGCTCGGGGGCGTGGCAGGCCTGGGTCACCGCCGATTCCAGCAACCCAGGCCGCCATGTTACTAACGGTTCTATAGAACCGGTCCGAACCGGTAGGAACCCACCTCTGGTTCAGTTCCAAGCTGGGAGAAAGAAGCTGGAAACAACATGGAGGCTGATTGAAAAGATGGTTTATTGATGAAGCAGAACCATCAACCACGTGTGATTCTGGGCAGCTGACAAAATGGAGTTGAGAGTGTGGGGGTTATACCATCTTTGGGCTTTGTATTTGAGCTTCCTGTTCCTGTGCAAGAACAGGTCCTTTAATATTCTATTGGCTGTTGTCATATTCCTATGGGGGTCATGTAGGGATTATGTAGCAGTTATAGCTGGCTCTATAGGCAAAAGAGGAAATGCAAATCCTAGGTGTTTGTCTGAGCTAATCTGGTTAACCTCTGGCTTATTGTTTATCTGAGCTCCCAGGTGAAGTTTGGACTGCTCTGGGGGTGATGCAATGAAGGGACTGCTCTGGGCTGCTTCTAATCCTATCATTCTGCCTTTGTTTCAAAATATCCTGTCTTGAATGGATTACAAAATCTGAATTTCTAAAAGGTGGCCTCCTCAGTTTCTGCTTGAGGGCAGGGAGACTGAGGATGGTTTCTGAATAGGCTGGCCCAATCTTTCTTAATGGGCACAAAATATCTGCTGGGGCTATTAAGAAAGACCGAGTCTGCTTCCTGCCTCTAAAACAGGGGTGGGTTCGGACCGGTTCGCCCGAACCAGTAGTGACCCGCTGGTGATGTCACGATGATGTCACTGATCCGGTTCAGTCGGTGCCAGTCCGTGGGCACAGCCATCTTTTTTTTTTAATTTTTTTTTGAATTATTTCTTTTTTGAAAAAAAAATTTCTTCTGCGCATGTGCAGAAGCCGAGTTTCTGGCACTGCGCATGCATCGCCATCTTGTTTTTGGCAGGTTTTTTAATATTTTTTTTGCACTGCGCATGCGCGCGTGCCCATGAGGCACCCGTGCACCCGTGAGGTGCACATGCAGCCACGAGGCGCGGCCACGAGGCGCGGGAGGAAGCGAACCGGCAGCGAGGTAAGTTAGAACCCACCCCTGCTCTAAAAAAACATGTTTCTCCATTTCTCATTTAGGAAAATATAATATTCTGCCTTTTTTAAATATTCCTCAAAATATTTAATTCTTCTAGGAGGGGGTGGTGGTTTCCCACAGTTGTTACAGACATTTCTTTTATTGGGGAAAGTGAACAACTTAGTAAGAAAGAATATCTTCTGGTAATATACTTTCCAAGTCCCTTGCTATTCATCTGACCTGTCCCGTTTCCAACCCATTTAAAGACCTGTTATTGTTGGTCCTTACATTGCACTAAACAATGGTGTTGTAAAAGGTTATCACAGGATGATAACTCCAAAGAATGCAGAAGTACTTTTAAGAGAAACAGAAAGACAAAAAATAATAATAATACCGAGAACAAAAGAAAACATCAATCCTATAATAAAACAGTTTTGGAATGCTTGTCTTTTAATCTAGCAAAAGGAAACATTTTTACTCTAATTTGGATCTGGGGTAGGTGGGCAGAGGAAGCCTAAGAAAAAGGAAGAAAAGTCGATAATATATATTTGGCTGTTTTTAATCATTTTTGTTTTCTAATCCTGATGTACTATTAGTAATTTATATTTCTCCTGTTCCTTTATTTTTATCAGTTTCATGGACTTCTGAAAATGTGAAGCAAGTTTCTTTAGCCTTTCACAAAAAGACAAAAAAGATCTTTTGGGGAAAAAAATTGTTTCCACCCATTTTCCTGAGGTTTCTTTCCCACATCTTCATCTCACCTCCCAAGTACCTACTCATTTATTTTTTTGAAAAAAGATATTGTTGATTTCCATAAAGAGAAGATAATTGGATACTAAAATTATTAATTGCATTGATCGTCTATCTAAATACTGTGTTTCCCCAAAAATAAGACCCTGTCTTATATTTTTTTGAACCCTGAAATAAGCGCTTGGCCTTATTGCCATGCACTCAAAAGCCCGATTGGGCTTATTATCAGGGGATGTCTTATTTTGGGGGAAACAGGGTAGTAATATTGCCATTATTTCACTGCTTATTTTTAAAAGTTTCACTCATCATATACATATAAACTAGAAAGTCCTAGAGTCTTATGGCATGTTAGGTCATCTGTTGAGAGAAAGACAATACAGTCTTATGTATCCAGAATGAACAATAAATTTTAGGCTGGGCATATTTTTTAACCCAGTGCTGATTGGCCCTGTGATCATCTAAGAAGCGTATATATCATAAGTAGGAAAATAATTGTAATGGCAAAATTCAATAATAGGTCAATATTTACTGTAAAAAGATAATGAGAATTATCACAAGAGGGTTTAAAAGCAGTGGGAGAAGGAGTGACTTCCGATTTCCTGATGGTTTCCCCATTGACTTTGCCTATGGGAAGGTGGCAGAAAGCATCAGAAATCATGATCACATGTCCACAGAGATGCTGAAACAGCCACAACTTTGTCAATAACACTGTCTTGAACATCATGGAAATTTCAATTCCACAGGAATAAGGGGTCGCAGATTTTTAAGTATTATTTAAGGTAGCAATTTTGAGATTTCTTGATTCAAAAAATTGTTGTGATATATGCACTGTTTGGGCTAACTTGAGGGGAACAAATAGATAAATCCAATGAGAATTTTAGTCGTGTAGAAATAGATAAGAATGCTAGTTTCCTCTATAAAATCTATAAAATCTTTCATTGAAATTCTACTGCTTATGCTCTGAATCATATTTCCTTGTAAAAGGAGCATCATTTTTATTTGACACTGTATTAAAATATTGGTATTTTTGTTTTGCAACTCTTTGTGGATGTACCATTAGCCAAAACAAAACACAGAATGCAATAACAAATGCCTCTTTTTATGGCTGCTGTCAGACTATATCTTGTATAATGCTCTAGCATGATAACCAATCTCAGCTTAAATTGTCATAGCTCCAACTCTATGAAGTCAAAGATGTATGTATAAATCTCTGCAAGGCCCTGCTTTGAACTAAGAATACTAAAGGTTTGGGCAATCAATTACCACAAGTTCCAAAGGTTTTTTGTTTTATTTTGTTTTTATATCCTTACACAGCAATCCTTATTTAGCCAGCAATATAGAAAGATTCTAAGAGAAAGATATAAAGGAAAAGTAACCAAGAGCATACAAATATGGAGGTGGCCTAAGCCTCTGAGCGGAGATTCAAAGGTGAGAAAAGCAGAGAAGCCATGATGTTTCCATTTTAGTGGCCACCAATTTTAGCTCCTGTTTTAAAAGATTTCCCATCCCATGGTCTGTGCTGTTCCTTGATTGTTTGGGGGCAGCAACTTACGATTTCAGTATCAAGTCTGAATTCAGTGGCAAATATCCTACAAGCATGGTGAAGCCCTACCTTTAAAATTTCCTCCCTATCTACCATATAAAAGGTAGTGCAAAAACCTCGCTTGCTTTTGCAGTATTGTTTGTCCTGTTGCTTGAGTCCTTTCGCTACTTCTTTTTCATTATGCTCTTGTGAATGCGATTCACATATGAGCATTGATTTAGTAGTCAAGGAAAACATCACAACGTCACAATCAGATTGTGATGGCAGAGATGGGAGTACATTTGTGTTTTGATTAGACAGAATTGCAGCAGCTTTGCAAAAACAGTTTCATGCTGCTATAATCTTAAAATAAACTATCTTGAACTGGCAAGGAAGAGATGAGAATTTATTGATAACCACGGGCATTAATATTCTTTTGAAGCAGATGGAGGCAGGTCTGGAACAGGTATAAAACGAATTCCTCTATGGTTGTTACGTCAAGAAGCTTTTTATAGAAAATAAATGATAGTTACACAAACCTCGCTGACTTACATAGACCTGCTGACTTTTTTCTGAAAGAGAACCTAAATTAAAAACAAGAGAATTGGAAATGAAGGGTTATACTGGCCAAGAGTTTGCTTATGCTCAGTTGATAGAAAGATTTAAATTGAACAAATGTAAGAATTTTTATTTTACCAATGAGAAAGTTTACACTGAATTAGACCTGTGTATCAATGTTGAGCGTGCTATCGTTAAGATCTACAAACTATTTTTGAAAATGAGTATATAAGAGGAATATTTTAAATACCATATGACTAAATGGGCAAAAAAATGGATACAATGCTTGATTAATTGGAGAATATATGGAATAAAGGACTGAAATTCATATTCTAAACTTCTGTACTCCAACAAATAGAATCCATTTTTAACTATAACTTTGTCTTCTAGTAAACAATAATGAAACTTCTGTAGTCTCAATAATGTATTTAAGATTGGAATATAGATATAGTCGCATTAGTGCCCAATCCAAGTGCCACTTAGATTTAAATCAATTAAAACTGACAAAAGTCAATAATGCTACTAATAGCTCAGTTATCTGCACTGCGTGTGGAAGTGTGATACATTTCAATCGGCACCTAATGCACTTAGAATCTGGGTGCCAATTGGTTTAAAGCAGGCACTTCCATTCACGAGGTTTCAGGAGCAGGCTATTATTAAACATGTTCTCCTGCTAACAAATGCAGTTTCTCAAATGAAAAGTGTGTGTAATTTAAAACCTCATTAACAGCAAGAAAAATTTCACCTAGTTTATACCAAGCACATCACTGGTCCATAGAGCTCAGTAGAGCCTATGACACGGGAGTCAAACTCACGACGTCATGTCATTTTTTCCTCTTTGCTAAACTGGGGGTGGAAATTAGAAATTAGAAATAACAGAGTTGGAAGGGACCTTGGAGGTCTTCTAGTCCAACCCCCTGCTTAGGCAGGAAACCCTATACCACTTCAGACAAATGGTTATCCAACATCTTCTTAAAAACGTCCAGTGCTGGAGCACCCACAACTTCTGGAGGCAAGTTGTTCCACTGATTAATTGGTGTGTGGGTGTGGCCAGAGCGTGATGCATCCAGCCTGCGGGCCATGAGTTTGACACCCCTGCCCTATGCTAACCAGCAGCAATTTTTAGAGTTTCCAGTCCCATTCAAGGATGAGGCAACTGATTGTAGGACTTTCTGCATACAAATCATATCCTCAGCATTGATCAGAGCTAGTGTAGGCAGATTAATGTTTTGGTTGTGGATGTCACAGAACAGTATTTGTACTTACCATGTCAGCATGGGTCAAAACGAACAACTTTGATTTAATAACTCAGCTGTGTCTCTTTTCCCCCTGGAAATAGATGGTATGAGGCATATTTCATCCGATTTCATAAAAGGCAACACTGATATCAGCTGAGTTCTCACCCAACGTTTGAAAGGTGAGGAGGATAAGGAGCAACTTCCCCACTGATCAACTTTTTGAAGAATGATAGCTATGCATCTGCTTACCCCAACTTCTTGGTGGAAGGTTAGCCATTCCAATAGTTTCTCTTTTCAATGCTTGGTCATATTAATAGTCCCAACAAGGGAATGTGCCCAGTGCCTCCTTCCAGTATTTGGACCAAGAAAATTCAAAGGTCCTATCTTGGAATTTCATTTGAGAATTCCTCATCTATTCACAAGTATGCTATAAGGGAAGAATTCCCATATGGGCAGGTCAACTTATGTTGAGGGTTAGGGTTAGGGTTAGAGGGGTTTCCTTTCCCACCCGACTCTTTGAAACAAAAATAGAGCAGGGTTCCATTCTTACACCCATTTGGATCATAACACGAAGTTCATAAAACTTCAATTTTAAGCTTCTGTTTGGCCTGCAAAATAGAAGATTCAGCCTGAGATAGGTGGATTTTGGACTGGTACGTCTTTTAAAATGAACCCAAGCTGGCTGACACAATCATGCCAGCCAATATTTACATATCTTTCTCACATGAAAAAAAATGGGCTGGAGTAAACTTGGTTATGGCTGACAGAGGGGAAGTGACCTTCTGTGTAGTAGAAATGGCACTTCGACAGGCAAAATTAAGGAGCTGGTATTTTTTCCCATCATAGGGCTGCATTGGTGGAAAATGGTTTCAACTGTTAGACTTCTGGCATCAAGCATCTTTTAGAGATATCAATAGGAGTATAATCCTTCTATATAGCCGCCCACCTTCTTTTTCTCTCTCTGTCGTTATCAAACTCATTTGAGCAGAAAAGTGCCCTCAAGTGTGTCACTACTGGAAAACAATGTAGAAAGAAAGAGAAAAACAAACATCTTAGGAGAGAATGTCTTCAGTTTCTCAAATGCTGAAAGAATTTTGATTTAGTAGGACTGTCAATTATGCCATTTGCAGCCTTCCTTTCAGGATAGGTTAGGGAAAATACACACCATGACTGCCACTTACCATTATTTTGAAATGCAAATGTTAGCTGTTTCGTTTGCTTTTTTGATTAGGCAGCTTCAGTTCCAACCACCAACCAACTACGGTACAATTTTGTTTGTTCTGGATTCATTCTGGCCTGCTAGCAAACCATCCCAGCCTCCATCCCATTCAATTGTCATTTCTCTTTGTTTTTCTTTAGTTTGCTTTCTGGCTGCTATGGCTCTTTTCACTTAAATAATTCTCTTTGCTAATCCATATCTTTTGTCATTCAGAAAATGGCAAGAAAGAAGGCTAAAATTTTCTTTTCCAGATCCCCCATAAGATTTCATTTTGATTTGGTTTCTTTTATTTTCGATTATGACACTTCCCCCACCCCGTAGACATTTTTCGCCTTTGTGTTTCATAAGCTCCTCTGAATGAAATGAAAAGCATCCCTCTGTTTGGGCACATACTGGGAAAAGCTGAAGAAAGAACAAAGAGGGAGTGATTCCGGGCAAGATCAACAAAGGGAAAGAGATCACTCCATACATGGTAACCAATATAGATATACTGACACAAAATAAGGTGCACAATAGAAGTACAAAATGATTGCTGGGCTAATATTCTACAAAATTATATTCAACCCACACTTCCACAAAAATTACCAGACTATGCTGGAAGGGATACACTTTTTTGGGGGGGGGGGGAGATGAGTTCATGACATCAGAAACACAATCATCTATTCCTATGACTGGAAGGAAAAACAAACTCTTAATTTCCTCTGTTTCCTACTGTGATATCATCACAGGGACTTCAGTCTTAAGAGGACCTAATTGTGATTCAGAGAGAGAGAATTTGGTGTAGTGCTGTATTATACAGGCTATAAACCAGCTAACCATAAGTTCTAGAATAGCCTAGAGCACAGAAACAGCTAGAGGACTTTGAGTTGGTTATTCTCTCTCAGCTCTAGAAAGAACATATTAGAGAACTATTTCCAAAAATCTCACCAAGTAAATGGCATGGACTTGTTCAGGCAAACACCTGGAATCAAAATGGACTCTTTATGTTGGGTGTGTAAAAAATATGAGGGTTCACTGATCACATGATATAGTAATGTGATCATTTTATTTTGGGGAGGTAGTTGTATATTAATACATACAATGTATGCAGATTTATGAGGAAATCACTAAATGTTAAAACGATAATATAATGTTGAACTATACACCAAAGCTCTGGAATTTAACTACTTATCAGGAATTAGGAATGTTTCAAACATGAGGAATGGCTAGAATCAAATTGAGAAATAAGAAATGTGACATTATTCACATGTTAAGGAAGGGTTGTCAGAAATATGTGATCTGTTTGGAAAAGGCAGTATTTCCTATTATTCAAAGAATGCAGCACTATGTGTTACTGTGGCAGAGATTTTGTGATATTTTACCATAATATTTTGTCCTGGGTATATTATATTAGTGTATTTATTAATAAACTAGTAACTATTGACAAATATAACATATTTTTCCCATCTTTTTCCTTTCATAGTTTGCATTTTTAATTTGTTTGTCACTTTTCTACTTTGGGCTTGTCACTTTTCTACTTTTTTAAAGATTAAAGATCATTTTGCTAATTTTCTATGTTAAGAATGTTACATTATATATCTATCTCTATATCTCTATATCTCTCTCTATATATATCTATATCTATATCTCTCTCTATCTCTCTATCTCTCTATATCTCTCTATATCTCTCTATATCTCTATATCTCTCTATATCTATCTAATCTATATCTATATCTATATCATCTATATCTATATCTATATATCTATATATCAATCTATATCTATATCTATTATATCTATATATCTATATCTATATCTATATCTATCTATCTATATATATATTCTAAATAAA
>QLTV01002982.1:17311-37987 GCA_003457575.1 Thermophis baileyi | reverse complement strand
TATATATATTATATAATTTTTATTATATATAATCAGTACATTGATGTACATGAAAATATATGCTACTCTCTTTTGAATGTTTAATTATCTTAATATCCTTTTACTTTAGGTCAAAATGTGTGTACAAAATGTTTCTGAAGGTTTTCAGAAAAAAGCAGTCTGGGATAAAGTTTCTTAGCTCATTGATTTTAAGAAGAAAATTATATACTCACATCTCCTGCTTGTAGTCACTACTCAGTCCTGTTCAGCCTAGAGTTAGCCAATCTGTGGTATGCTTATGCATTCTGTACAATCAACTTAATATCTGGGGTGTCTCAAGTGGTTCAATATATAATCTACCTTTTAAAAATCCCACTTGTTCTTGCCACTTAAATTCAGGGCAGTATACACACGAACATTCATAGTGAAAATAGCCTTGTAAAGCAATTTTCTTCAGGCTCTAGGAAGAACAGGCGAAACCTGACGCTCGCACTGCAGAGGGTGGTGAGAGTTAAAGAGAAATTGTTTAGATGGAGTATAGCAACCTCCTGGGGCTTTGACTCAATGCCAACCTGTGTCTATTTCTAGCCAGGCAGCAGCAGGCACAGCAGGCAGCAAAAAGGTGCAGTTCTACTGCATTTATCACTGATTTATACCAGGATTAATTGGAACCATAGGTCACCAGGGTGTAACTCTGGTAATTATTTCCAATGGGACATTTCAGGATTGGGACTTTGACACAATAATCAAGAAAAAGTGCTGGCGAGCATGTACACATTTTCCCTCTCCAGTATTCTGGTATAATATATCCACAGTGAAGATCTAGAAATCTGGTGTGAGGGTAACTTGGTTAAACTTGATGATGTCATCTTCTGCCTCCAATAGTTTAGTTCTTCGTTCTAGAACCACATAAATACAATTGTTTTCCTAGCTTCATTGTTCACTTCCTTTTTCTGCTTGCTCATACCATTTTGATTGGACCTGTCTCATGTCTTATCTAATGTCACCAATGTATTTTCTCTTTGAAAAGAAGGACTAGGGGTGACATGATAGCAGTGTTCCAATATCTCAGGGGTTGCCACAAAGAAGAGGGGGTCAACCTATTCTTCAAAGCACCTGAAGGCAGAAGAAGAAGCAATGGATGGAAACTAATCAAGGAGAGAACCAATCTAGAACCAAGGACAAAATTTCCTGACAGTTAGAACAATTAATCAGTGGAACAACTTGCCTCCAAAAGTTGTGGGTGCTCCAACACTGGAAGTTTTTAAGAAGAAATTGGACAACCTGAAATCGTATAGGGTTTCTTGCTTGAGCAGGGGGTTGGACTAGAAGACCTCCAAGGTCCCTTCCAACTCTGTTATTCTGTGATTCATTGATTTATGTTACTCGTTTTCTATCTTACTACAAAGTGATTCAGGGATCCTCGGCCTCACGTATCTTGATCAGTGGTCCATAATGTATTATGGCTTGTTCTACTTCCACGTATACATGCTAGCAAAGGCAAATGTGAAACAGTTTACATTTATGCTCACAATTCATACTCTCCTTAGAAACTGATATTAGTAAGAAGAATGTCCAGTCCAATGGGTCTGTTGGACTTAGCTAGTCTTTCACCACCCAGAGTCCCTCTTTGAGGAAAATGTGTGGTCTAGAATGCAAAATACAAATAAATTTTGTATCTGCATAGTTTAGTTACTATGTAATGCCCACATTAGTTCTATTAAACCATTTCCCTGAAGTATTGTTATTTAATTATTTTTGAGTTGCCTTTCCCATGATCCATAGGAAAGGCTATGAAAAGGCAATTTAGCCCAGCACCTTCATGTACAGAAGCCTCCAAGCAGTACATGAATTTCCTACTCTTGTCTTATTAGTCGATAGTTGGGACTTACTATCTCTAATGTATTTCTCACACTAGCAAGCAGTGATAGCCTTATTCTCTCTTAATGTATATAATCTACCTTTAAAGCTATCCAATCCAGCGATCATTCATACAACCCATGGTACGGAATCTCACTGTTTTGATATGTGCTTTATTTTAAAGATATTTCTCTGTGTTGAACCTTTTACAATTCAGCTTCATTGTCCTAATACTGTGTGAGAGACAAATGTCTTTCTAGACACTTGTCCACCCAAGGCATAATGGTCATGCCTCTCTCTCTTTTCTGTCTTTTCTCTTTAGAGTTTGGTTTAATCCCTTTAATGTTGTTCCTTAATAGGTGAGAGTGACAGACTTTGAATGTCACTAGACATTAAGAGGCCAGACTGGAGGTAAGTATAATGAATATTGAGAAATGCATATATATTCTCAGTCATTTATGCATATACATGAGAATCCTCATCTGCATTATACAGGAGCAGCAGAAATTCATGTAGGCAATGTAGAAATATATCCTACACTGTGGATTCATACTAAATGGGTTGGTTAGCTCACTACAACAGAGACAATGTCAAGTTACATCTATGGACAATCTCAGAAGCCTTCCTTTTCTCCCTATACAGGTAGTTCTCGACTTACGACCACAATCGAGCCCAAAATTTCTGTTGTTAAGTGAGACATTTGTTAAATGAGTTTTACCCCATTTTACGACTTTTCTTCTCATAGTTGTTAAGTGAATCACTGCAGTTTGATAAGTGAGTAACCCAATTGTTCAGTGAATCTGGCTTCCCTATTGACTTTGCTTGTCAGAAGGTCTCAAAAGGGGAATCACATGACTCCAGGACACAGCAACGGTCATAAATATGAAGCAGTTGCCAAGCATCTGAATTTTGATCACATGATCATGGGGATGCTGCAAAGGTCGTAACTGTGAAAAATGGTCATACGTCCCATTTTTCAATGCCGTTGTAACTTTGAACAGTCACTAAATGAACTGTTGTACGCTGAGGATTACCTGTATTCAGTACAATGCGACTTTTTACAAATTCATGCTCTTAAGCACGCAAGCGAAGTAATTACAATAATTTCTGGATTAAGATACTGAAATTATATACCTGCCACAGAATTGAGACCAGACAGAGATGCACCTGCCTGCATGAAGGGATGTGTTTATAATTGCCATAATTTGTGTGCCTTCATTGATTCCCACTTTACAATCACACACTCTATGGCAAGAAACTCTTCTCATATATGGCATCTTTGTAAAAACATTACCCCACCATAACACCAATGGCATCGGAGTGGAAGCTCTTGAAAGTCTAAACAAGGTTCCTATGGTAATGTACCTTCATTGAAGACAATGCCATTTTGTTTAATCATGTAATGTTGGATAGTTGGGTCAAGATTTGGAAAAAGTCTTCTGTTTCACTTGGTACTGTTTTTTTGTTCTTTCCTGGAAGAATAGGAATACATATCCATACCTGTTGTTTATCATGCAACAGAGAATTCTTATTTTGGAAGCTTAGAGAAAGCTTATTTTGATGTGTATTGTCACATCAGTGAAGAATTCAACTTGAAAAAGCATGGTGGCTTAAACACAGCCGCAATTTCTATTCGTTTTTTTTTTTTAAGGGAAAAATGTGCTTCTCTTGGAATTTAGAGTTGTCCTTGCATTGTCATTTTTTATGGGTCCCCCCACCCCCCCAGGATCAGAATGCCATGAGATAACTCTGCTATTGAGATCAGGTTGTTCCAATATTTCAAACTGTATTGAAATTCTAGCTGGGATGTTTCAAGAGTAGAATATCTTTTCATTGTTCCCTAGAGTGTCCACTTGTCTAGTTTAGAATTTTTTTAAAAAAAATGCAATGACAGAATTTAACCTTCTTTTCTTTTGCTTAGGCTCTTCATAGTGTAAGGAGATCATTCTGTATCAGCAAAACAGTTCATTTTCTTTTTTCTTACTTTTTCTCTCCCTCCCTTTCTCATCTCTCTGGCATTTTTTAAATGACTTTAGATACTTTAATTTTTAATGTTGTTATTTTATGTACATTTTGCTGAAAACCACTCTATTCCTTTTAGTGAAAAAACAGAATATAGCCACTCTGGTATAACTATTGAGTTAGAACCTGAGAAATCCAATTCCAGTCCATTTCAGCTATGGAAGCTCACTGGGTGACCTCAAGCCAGTAGTTCAGTAGTGGGTTCTACTTACCTTTGCCACCAGTTCGGAAATGGGACCGCGTGGGCGCGCGCACGCTTTGCGCATGTGCAACGCTTCTGCGCATGCGCAGAGCATTTTTGATGACATCTGGGAGGGTGGGCGGAGCCTCCCGCCGCCGCTACCGGTTTGCAGAACCAGTCCGAACCGGTAGCAACCCACCACTGCAGTAGTTATTTCTCAGCTTAATCTATGCTACTGGGTTCTTGTTGGAAAAACTGGATGAATGAATACAACGTGCATTGCCTTGAGCTTTTGAAGGAAAGATGAAGTGGAAATCTAATTAATGAAACAAATGTATGAACAAACAAATATAAATTTCATATAACTAACTAGCCAGATTGTCCCAGGAGTGAAATGCATCACATCTTGCAACTATTTGTGTCTGCTAAAAAAACAAATGGCAGATTGGTCTTGAATGGGTCTGTTTCATTCATAGAACATGATTCATGAGGCTCCATCTTTAGAATGGATGAAATATCTTACTCTTCCCGGCCTGCTACATCAGCATATGTTTGTTACCCCAGTTGCTTCAGTGTCTTTAAAATTAGGAAAGGGGAGATGAGCACATAATTTATCAAGACCCTGTAAATCTGGACTTCCTTGTCAGGAGGGAGCTGCATTTCTTTTGTACTCCTGTGAAGAGGGAAAAAGTAGGTTAAATTGGATGTCATGACAGAAAATATTTATGGAAACATGTTTCATGGTTTATGTGGGCCTACTGACCACATTCTGTTAGATTTGTTAAAGGCAATGGGTGCCATGTTGGAGCAGAACAAAGAATATTCTAAGAAAATTCTGTGTTAAAAAAGGTGTATTCATGGTGATAATGGAGATGCTGTATGAGGTCCCTGAAGCCTAGAATGCATATGCCCTTTACCCTGCCAAAGTTTGATTAATTAATTAATTAATTAATTTTATATGCCACCCGTCTCCCCAATAGGGTGACTTTGGGCGGGTGTTACTCAAAAGTTGCTCTACAGTTGTAACTTTTTAATGGGCTGCATCAGGGGTGTGTTCCAACTTACCTCGCTGCCGGTTCGTTCCCTCCCGTGCTGCATGGGCATGCACAGTAACGAAAAATCCAAAAATTTTTTTAAAAAGCCAAAAACAAGATGGTGACCGCATGCACAGTGCCGGAACTCGGCTTCTGCGCATGCTCAAAAGGGAATTTTTTTAAAAAAAAAATTAAAAAAAATTCAAAAAAATAAAAAAAAAATAAAAAAATGCAAAAAAATGCAAAAAAATGCAAAAAAAAAGATGGCGGCGCCCACGGACCGGCACCAACCGAACTGGATCGGTGACGTCATCGTGACATCACCAGCAGGTCGCTACCGGTTTGGGCAAACCAGTCCAAACCTGGGCTGCGTAGAGAAAATTAGTACATAAATAGGAATTGATATGAACTGCATTTAGGGTTGTTGTTTTTTTTAAAAAAAATTACATTACACTCAGTTTTGATCTTAGCCCTGCTCACTTGGAGTACGGGGCCTGCAACATAACTTAAAACCACGTGTGGCCTTTAACCCAAGGAAGGCTGTTCATTCTTCAGGTCACTTATAACATTGCCACATCTGGGCAGTCAAGAATCAGTAGAAGTTAGATAAAGAGAACTAAAAGATGCTGGGAAAGTATGTCAATTTAAATATTTAGTCATCATTCACTTCAGGCTGGAATTAAACAATAGCCAAGAATGGGGTGAGCTATTTCAGAGGAATAGTACAAGAAAAATGATTATTGGCAATAGCGCAGCTTGGGAAATAGAGAAAATAGAAAAGTAATTTCAGAATTAAATTGATTTATAGATTGTTTGGGCCTGAGGAGTCTATGTGGAAAACAGTAATTTTAGAAATTTTCACTGCCACCCCTCTCGACACACATATATACAAAAACACTCCTTTGGCCTGGAAGGAATTTCTATTGTGGAATAATTCATTCAGATTCATGAATCAAATGTCTCTGCTCAGAAAAGTTCCAAAGTTCAATACAATCATCCAAATAGGCATTGTATTACTTCTGTTGGCACAATATGCTAACTAGGTTAAGGGATGGGTGTGTCATGCAAACTATGTCGGGACAAGAATAGAGATGAATTGTTTTAGTCCCTCTAAACTTAATTTCCTTCCTGGTTCACCACCATTTTGTGCAAATATGAAGATCAATGGAGCCTTTAAAACATTTCTTCCTGCTACTGAAATGGAGATGAAGTCCTACAGATGACCACAAAAATAGGCCTTCTCTAGGTAAAGTATTCAGTCTGTCCCCAGCACCTCCCACACAAAATGGATATAGATGAATAAGAGACAGGTATGAGTAAGTTTCTATTAGGTCATCATGATTGTACTAATTCCAGCTGGGCCACATCTTTTTGTTGAAGTTGTTCATTGAGCAGGATTGTGAGAACTCCAACAGTGATTTTGCTTAGGCCATCTCTAGTCATCTATCTAGTCCCTCAGCTAGTCATCTAGCTGAGAGAAAAATTTCTGGGCCAGAGAAATCTGGTGAATTAAGTCACTTGGTCTCCTAAACAGATTAGATGGAAAAGATTGCAAGCAAAATAATGTCTGCGAATATACTGTATTTTTCAGAGTATAAGACACTCAGGACTATAAGACGCACCTACCTTTTTTGGGGAGGAAAACAAGAAAAAAAAATCTGCCTCTGCCTCCCAGCAATTTGCCTCCTTGCAGCAAACAGCAAACAGCCTGTTTCAGCTTCAGCACAGCCTGATTAGCACAAGAAAAAAAATCTGCCTCTGCCTCCCAGCAATTTGCCTCCTTGCAGCACACAGCAAACAGCAAACAGTCGGTTTCACTTTCAGCTTCAGCACAGCCTGATTGGCACAAGCAGCTGATTGGATCGGCCTCCCGATGATCAGCTGTTTCAGACTGCAGGGATTGCCATAGCCTATTGCCGCCTCCGCACACCCCATTTTTGGCCTCCGTATCCCGTTTTCAGCCTCTGCATGCCCCATTTTTTGACTCCGCATGCCCCATTTTCCGCCCATTGCGGGAGGCGAGGATCAGAATGGGCAGAAAATGGGGCGTGCAGAGGCAAAAAATGGGATGCGGAGGCCGAAAATGGGGCGCGCGGAGGCAGCAATAGGCAATGGCAATCCATGCAGCCTGAAACAGCTGACGGTCGGGAGGCCAATCCAATCAGCTGCTTGTGCCAATGTAAAAGCTACATTTGGAGTATAAGATGCACCCAAATTTTCAGCCTCTTTTAGGGGGGGGAGTGTGTCTTATACTCCGAAAAATACGGTACATATATGTGTGTGTGTATGTCTGCTCAGATCAGGGCCATTTATTTTGGATCTATTTATTTCAGAGGAGTCACATTTATTTTATTGAGTGAGAAAAGTGTACCTTTGGTTCAGCATCATCTAAATCAAATATGAACAACCCGGTGTCCTCCAGATGTTTTGGAATTCAATTGTCATCAATCAAAGTCAGATACTTATTTATAGGGGCTGCAATCTAAAACACTTGTAGACTATCTGTCTCTAATCTACATTGATATAGTGCTTCCATTAGAAGTTTCTCCCATCCTAACCTGATTACCTGAGTTCTTTTATATACAAAACATGAGTCTGTTTCTGAATTCCTGTAGTCCAAATCAGAAACATTCTCTAAAATGTGCATAAATAAGAAGTATACATCTAACATATAATTGCAGATAGCCAGTATTTTTTTAAAGTATTGTTTTGCAAATTATGGGAGCATTTCTAGAGCCTTCATGAGAACTGACAGTGGTGTCTTCACCTGCCCTCCCAAATTGGGGCCCTCCAATTATGCTCAATTACAGTAGAACCTCAAGTTTTCCCTGACAAAATAAAAATTAAGAAGATTCTGGAGAATAACTTGCTAAGGAAATAAGGGATAAACATTCAGCATAGTTACCAATAACCTTGCCCCACCTTTCTTTAAAATATTGTCTGATTCCAGTAGTCAGTAGTGTATTGATCGTGTTAGCTTCATTTGTATTCTTAAATCTGCTGTTCCTGCTTAAATATTTTTCTTTAGGGAATTTGATTTATTGGCTTCAAGTGTAAAGGAAACAAGCCTAGTTCTGCCATCTGCTAAGTATGGTTCTCATGCAATTTATGAATGATCATTTTAGTGGGATTTAGGTGGTAGAATACTCTGGTTCCAAGCGACTGTTTCAGCTAAACAAACAAACAAAAAGATAATTGATCCCCAAAAGGAATCAGCAATGCATCACAATGGCAGATCATCAATAGCACTACATATTTTCCCCCAGAAGGAACCTTTTGCATAAAACCTTTCTAGTTACGTGGAAATTTAATGAAAGACTTAATATTGCTCCAGTGAGCCCAAATACATACAGTATTTGCAAAACAGTTGAAAGACAGAGTAAAGAACAAAGAAAATTATTAAAACACCTTCCTCAAGTTTTATGATATCCCAGGATGGTATTTGGCCATTTTTATCTGTTTTAACAGAAACATTTAATTATTGTTGCAGGATGATGTAGGGATCACTTTAAACCATTGAGGTTGATTCTAATTGATACTATTTTACTCATGCTCCCCCCCCCCATTAGAGAACATATTTTCAGCTTGGGAATGGAGCAATTCATTTTTGAAAGATCCTTACTGGATTGCTTTGCATAGCTTTCTGAACCTGGGCACCTCCAATTTTTAGATTTCTACTCCCAGATTTCCTCAGGCTGCATGGCAGCTGCTGAGATTTCTGGAGTTGAATTTCCCATTTCTGAAGAGCATCCAAGTTTTAAAAAGATGGTCTACAAAAAGCAGGTAGATCTTATGAAACATTCATACTTCATAGAGGTTAAGTGGCAGTTCCTAGTTTATGCAAGCCTATAGTTTTCTTCCTGGAACCAAGATCAAGAAAAATCCAGGTTACATATACTTGGACATATACAGTATTGGTACATAGTGTTAAAACCATGAAAATACATATGAAACTTTAAAAAAATGTTTCAATCCTGTTAAAAGAAAAAAAATGTTTACTGTGTAGTGCATTTTGACACTTGGAATTTTTTTTAAAATACAAAATCAGACAGAAAACCAGGATTAATAATATAATACATTTTAATTACTGGAAAATCTGTTAAGACCATTGAGAAGATAATGGTTTCCTTGATAAAAAAGAAATTGCATTTGATGACCTATACATTTTGTTTCCACTCTTGGATTCTAATATTCGACCATCCCCAAGAGAAAGATACATACAGGAAGTCTTCTTATTAAGATACATAAGTATAACCCAGCCTTTCCATACCTTGTGCCTTTTCAAACTATTTGACCTCAGCTTCAGTAATTTCCAGCCACTTTGCCTCTAGAGCCGTGATGGCGAACCTATGGCATGTGTGCCAGAAGTGGCACGCAGAGCCATCTCTCCGGGCATGTGAGCCGTCGCCCGTTGCTCTTCTGGGTTCTGGCATGCCAGCCAGCTGGTCTTCACGCACACGGGAGCACCGGAAACCGGAAAAACAGTCGCCTGGTGCGCATGCGTGTGCCGGGAAGATGATCTTCTGGTTTCCAGCGCGCGCATGCGCACCACCCAGCTGGTCTTTGCACGTGCATGCATGCCAGAAACCAGAAGACCAGGTGGCCAGTGCGCATGCGTGTGCCGGAAACTGGAAGATCATCTTCCTGGCGTGCACATGCACACTGGGCGGCTGCTGTTTCGGTTTTCGGCATGCGCGCGCGTGCCCCCTGTTTCAGCACTCAGTGCCAAAAAGGTTCGCCAACACTGCTCTAGAGAGTAATCCTGGGGTGCCTAAATTTAATTTAAAATTTTCTTTTATAAACTGCCTTCTTGCAAAGATTATTTAAAGAATTAATGATAATCATTCAAAGACCTTTACAGTACTCCTGCCACTGATTATAATCTATAAAAATAAAATAAATTAGCATACAGCAATCAGTACTTTTAATCTTTTCTTATTTCTGATGTACAGTATTTAGTTGAAATATCCCAGTCCATGGTAAGGAAGCCCGTGTCTTGTAGACAGATGTGTGTATAAGAGTTTGAATAAGTTACTTATACAAACACATCTGTTTATACAGGGCTGCCTTGTAAGATTTGTTAACATTGCCCTTTTAGGGCTAGAATATAAGTTACAGGCAGGGCACATGAAGAGGTAATTTCAGGAGTCAAGTGATTTTTGTAGACCATGTCAAGTAGCTTCTGGTGGGAACAGTTTTCCAAGCATCATCAATATCTCAATGGTTCTTATTTCAATAGGCAATTGCATGAAACATATAGTAGATAAAATAATAATTTGAAAAGTGGAAGCAATTTGTCATATCTGAAATGATGTCATTTTGTCTATGTTCAGTCCTGCAAATCTAGCACTTTGAAAGCATGCAAATGCAAGTACATAAATAGGTACCACTTTGGTGGGAAGGTAACAGCATTCCATCCCCCTTGGCATATGGTCATGTTGGTCAAATGACCATGGAAATGTCTTCGGACAATGCTGGCTCTCTTAGCTAAAAAACAGAGATGACCATCGCCCCCTAGAGTTGGGCATGACTGGACAAGGGAAACCTTTACCTTTGGGGTTAATAGATGAATCTAAAAAGTGAATTTGTCTTTTTCTTTCATACTACTTTTATGTTTACTAATTTAACAGTGCTAAAATCTTTGTTCCTAGATAAATCTATGTAATATCTCAAACTGTAGATGATGAGGGAACTTCAGATGGTGTAGTAATCATCACACAGAAATGGAAAAAAAGAAGATTAGAAAAGATTTTTTCAGGCTTACTGTTTTCCTATGAAGGTGACAGTCATTAGCCAAGAAGAGATGAATGGAAGAATACTGTAGATGCCTCCAGTTTCTTAAGATTTGAAGTCCATTTCTGTGGCTTCAGATCCATCAAGAACTAAATCAATTACTAGGTGTCCCTTGTTATTTATCTTCCTGGAATTCTTCTCCATACTGATGACAATCTATAGATGAAAGGACTTGAGGATTGAGAGTCACTGTATTCACAAAACATGGGGTCTTCAGAACCTTGGAGAGAATATGACTAAAGCTTGTTAGATGGTATTCAGATCAAAGCTAGATTCATATTTTGTGACAGATGAAACTCAAAGCTGTGCCATCATAAACCGCTTTGACTATTTATTATTCTTATGATAGTTCCTGCTTGTATATCCAGTAGACACTGCTTGCTTCAGTGAAATGAATTGATTCTCTGGCTCTGATTTCCATATATTCTCAAAAGAGCACCCTGCTTTGTTTTAACTACATGTTTAATCTCTCTGTGTGTATGTACTGTATATGTGTGTATTTCAGGAGTTTGGCAGCATTGTAACAAGTATGTTGCCCAATCTGTACTTTAAAATGTGATTGTTGTATAGGTAGTCCTGGCTAATTAAATGTCAAGAAATTAAATGCAGCTAATAATAACCAGGAAGATAATCAATATTTAAATCACACAGGTGACCTCAGCGTTTCAAAGTATCTGACATGATCATTGTTTTGTCTTGTAATAGAGAAATAAGATGTTAAGATTTCTGTGGGCAGCTAAAAAAAAATCAGTCAATAAAGAAAGACCATTTGAACTGGCATGAACAGATGTACAGTATGATCCACGACCTACTAAGCCAAAATATTTAGATTTCAGCTGATTTATTCTCTGGTACACTTGGAAGTGAGCTTCACAATTTATATGAACTTGTAACCAAGTTAGTGAGTGCTCAAGAATTGAGGTCACACCACTCAATTCTTTTAAGCCATGACAGCTGAAGCACCACATGGACAGCCATAGTGTTTTATCTCTGGCAAGAGAGTCCAAATCAGCAGCCAGGCAACCCTTCCATAAAATGATTTCTCTAACAGAAGAATAAATGTAGAATCAACTGGCCATCTGTGCTTCTGCCCTATACTAGTTATGCTGCAGAATATTATGTGATTTACCTTTATATCATGCATGGAGCAAAGGAATCTGAGGCAACAACATCAATAGAACTATTTGGTCTAATCTAGGGCAGGAGTCAAATGCCACTGTTAGTATATCAGCCCCGTTTAAGGGCATTCCATGAACATAAAAACTATACTTCCATTTAATCATCATCAGAATATATTGCATCAGAATGCATGGCTACGGTTCTAAGCATTTGTACTCAGAATAAAATTCCATTTAAAGAAATAGCCTGTTGATAGACATTGTTCAACTTTTAGCAAGACTTGGGACTCATGACCTATTTTTAGATCAATGTGTTGAGTACCAAATCACAGGTATCTTTAAATACTTTAGCTGAACTCTGAATATGTCTCCAAAATGTGCACCTCAACTTTTTATGACATTTCATTTTGGTGCTATTATGTGTCTGCTGAAATAAGAAAGAGGGTTTTTTGTGTTTTTAGCTCAAGACATCTTAGTCCTAGAAGCAAGGGAAATTAGTGTAAGAAATCAGATAAGTCAATGTATCTTAAGGAATATCTTTGGACATCCTTTTTGTTATTTTATTTGTTTTATGCATATACAGTATGTTTCATACCGGTTCAGTCATTTGGATTCACTGCCGATAATAGTGTGCACTTTAGCTTCAAAAGAACGCCAGTAAGGTTTAGGGTAGAAAAGCTCTATAAATTGTCAACTCACCTCTGAGCTCCCACAAGGATTATAGGATCAAAAGTCATTAAAATCGAATGGCTCACTTACTGTTACATGAATTGAAACCATGTTTACTGAGCAGAACGTTTAGTGGTTGAATTTTATGAAAGAATCAGATTGTTCGTATTGGAGTACACTATGACATTTGTGGAGCATCATTTGTGGAGCATCTGAATCACTTTAGGACATACCCACACACCTGTATGTATGCTCCTTATTATAGAAATAGCAACATTAAAAAAATAAGAAAAGAATGGATATTGTGGTTCACGGTTCTAGTGATTCCATGTTTCTTCTCCTTTATGCACTCGTTCTGTGAAGGACAGTTCTTCAACTGTTCAGATGCTTAGGTTTTGTGCTTCCTGCTAGGTTAAGTAAGAAATGCTGTGCTAATAAATTCTAATACGCAGTTGGTCTCTGCAGGTTGATGACCTTTCAACAGTAGGGGGTTCTATGTAAAATTCATTCCTCCTCCCTTTCTAATTCTAGTTATTTCCCTTGCCATGTGATTTATGGGTGGGCCACCAGTGGGAGAATTCACCTGCAAAAATAGTTCGCACAGTGTTGTTTATTGCACTAAGTAGCATTCATGCTGAGTTAAGGGATTTTCCAAGGAAAAGGACCTGCTGTCAGATCTTCCATCATCATAACAAAATCAGCACCAGTAATCTCTCAGATTTCAAGAGGAAACCCAAGAGTCAGAAGCCATCATGAGTTACAGATTTTTTTAACTGCCAGAAGAACTTAATTACAGGGAGACGATGACTAATACAATCACTTCAGCAGCATAAGTGAAAGCTACACATGAAATGCTTGCTCTTTCCTTTCCTTATCACTATTTGTTAATTATTATTTCACTATCTGCTACTTGAAGTATAGTTTTCCAGTCATATCCAGCTTTCTTTATCTGTCTTTACAGGACAATCCAGGTGTCTTCTACCCTTTTCCTATTACACATTTAATGGCACAAAGTGAATGGGATGGCACTTGTAAGATCTGTATCTTTGATTATATTCAGGGAACTGTGAATCAAGGCATTTTGTACATAATGTACAAAGCAAGCATTAGGCATACATACATCACTATCACCACCACTTATAAAGATTAACATGTAGAAATATTTAACCATATATGATGAATAGCCATTATATATGATGGATATAACTAGTAAATAAGTAAATAGGTTATTGAATAAGTGTCCAGACCATTTGAAGTATGAGTGTGCCTATTTTTTAAAAAGTAAGCATATAATGCATATAAGGCAGTAAATATTTTTGTTGGTTCGGCTGTCTTACAAGGTCCCTATTGCCTAGGTTTACATGCTGATCAGGCACCTGTGCACATAAATCAGCTGAATGGCTAAATCTGCAAAATATGTTATTAGGTGCATGTTATCATGATTTCACAGCATTCTGGCAACTTGGTAATTACTCTCCCACCATCCTGCTCTTTTCTTGTTAATACCAATTTATTGCCTTGTTTCATTGTGGAAAATTGACTAGGAAATAAATTGTTTTGCTCTATTTGAGCAGAAATGTGATTCTCATATTCTAGGTTCATCAGACAATTGACTCATCAATCCCTTTCTGTTTTTTATTGGTATTGTAAAGACAATAAAAGAATGCACTAGGAGAAATGCTAGTGTTCCAAACCAGTGGCATTGAGACCCATAAATCACCAAATGCAATTGCTATAAGACCATAGCAATATCCAGGTTTGAACTTGCCTGACAACCATTTGTACTGCAACATTGTGCAAATTGTTTCACTGACATTCCTCAGTTAGTGTACACAATGTATGGCATTAGTAAATAGACCCCCCCCACCCCTTTCTTCTCCCATATTTTAGTCTGGGAGTTTGTGATCTGCAGTATTTTATATCTTGTGCAATTAGCAATGGCTATCCAAACTAACTGTGCAATCTTACCGAGCCGAATTTCTTTCCTATAAGAATATATTCAATCAAAACCAATTAAAAATGAATTAAAATTATGGACATCCACAGAAGGGGTCAAGAAAAGGAAGGTGAAGATTATGTGTTGTGATTTTGTGATGCAAACTCTGTTCCTGATATAGTTGCAGACAATGCCATGATACACAGGGCTGTCAAACTCCCGGCCCATGGGCCGGATGCGTCATGCACTGGCCACGCCCACGCCCTGTTTAGCAAAGGGAGAAAAAGTCCCGATACATCATGTTATGCCGCCGTGATGACGTGAGTTTGACACCCCTGTGATAAAAGCATGAAAAGCTGAACCCCGAGTCAGGATTTCAGTTTTCAAGTTCTGGTGCCCTCATTGCAACCATCATGGTTATGAATGGCAACCAGTGATCATGGGGCAATTCTCTGTATGCCTTCTCTATAAGTCATGTCTTCACTTACACCTAATCATCTCTCGTCCCTGTGATATTACTTTAATCTCATCCTTAGGTCAAGAGTGAAGATAGCCTTTCATCATCATTAGCTATACTTGTATTAAAGTACTATTTTCTTCCTTATTCCAATCTTGGTTAATGACAGCCTGGGCACAGAGGGAAGTAAAGTGATTGGCAAGTCTGGGAACAAAGACAATGGATGTAGGAGAGGCTGATCAGCAACAGGGGTAGCAAAGTTTTCTGCTGATTCAAGGATAACATTTGGGCTGTATTTCACTGAGTTCAATGGGACTTAAATTATGTTAAACTGTAAATGTAATCAAATTGAGATCTCATTAAAAGTATCTTGATTTAAGGCAGGGGTCAGCAACCTGCGGCTCCGGAGCCACATGCGGCTCTTTGGGCCCCCTGCTGTGGCTCCCTGTCCCATCACTGGCTGGCCTCGCCCTCCCCTCCCTCACCTGGCCTGAGAAGGTAAGGGCAATGGTAGGAATGGAGAAGCAGGAGGGGCTGATTCTCTGGCGCTGGTTGAGGAACATAGCCACCCCCAGCGGAGACTTTCCTTCAGATGACCCTCCTCCCCCTCTCGCGACTCCCTGGCTAGCTGTGGCGGGGCCAGGAGGGTGCGCATGCACAGGGAGTCCCTCAAGAGAGCACCAAAGTGCAGCAAAGGCGCGCGCAGAGGGCAGGTGGCTGCTTGCTTAAGGAGGGTCTTTGGACGCGGCTTCTCTCCTGCCCTAAGGATCTGGCCATTGCCTTGCCATGTCCCCCCCCCAGCTCTTCGGCTGAGCGGGGTGGGCGTAAGCTCCAGCCTGAAGCGGCAGGAAGCGAAGGCTGCCTTTGCTCTGTCGACCCTCCTCCCCCTGTCATGCGGGGGGGGGACACGGCAAGGCGATGACCGGATTCTTAGGGCAGGAGAGAAGCGGCCCTGTAGCTGCCTTCATGCCACATTTGCGCGTAAGGCAGCCTTCGCTTCCTGCCGCTTCAGCCTGGAGCTCACACCCTCCCCACTCAGCCGAAGAGCTGTGGGGAGGGGGGACGGGATGCCCTGGCTAGCTGTGGCGGGGCCAGGAGGGTGCGCATGCACAGGGAGTCCCTCAAGAGAGCACCAAAGTGCAGCAAAGGCGCGCGCAGAGGGCAGGTGGCTGCTTGCTTAAGGAGGGTCTTTGGACGCGGCTTCTCTCCTGCCCTAAGGATCTGGCCATTGCCTTGCCATGTCCCCCCCCCAGCTCTTCGGCTGAGCGGGGTGGGCGTAAGCTCCAGCCTGAAGCGGCAGGAAGCGAAGGCTGCCTTTGCTCTGTCGACCCTCCTCCCCCTGTCATGCGGGGGGGGGACACGGCAAGGCGATGACCAGATCCTTAGGGCAGGAGAGAAGCGGCCCTGTAGCTGCCTTCATGCCACATTTGCGAGTAAGGCAGCCTTCGCTTCCTGCCGCTTCAGTCTGGAGCTCACGCCCTCCTCGCTCGGCCGAAGAGCTGCAGGGGGGGGAGAGACGGGACGGGACACAGCAAGGCAATGGCCGGATCCTTAGGGCAGGAGAGAAGCCGCGTCCAAAGACCTTCCTTAAGCGAGCAACCGCCCATCCTCCGCGTGCACCTTTGCTGCACTTTGGCCCTCGCTTGAGGAGAAAGGGTCTCCCCACGCATGCCATAGCCAACCAGGGAGTCACAAGAGGGGGAGGAGGGTCACCCAAAGAGAAGCCTTCGCTGGGGGTGGCGATCGTTCCTCAGCACACAGAGCGATAAGGGGAGAGAGAGGGAGAAAGAGAGAGATGAGGGAGGGAGGGAGAGATGGGTCGGGAGGAAGGGAGAGAGAGATAGAGAGAGATGGGGAGAGGGAAAGAGAGAAAGAAAGATGAGAGGGAGGGAGAGAGATTGGAGAGGGAGAAAGAGAGATGGAGAGAGAGAAAGAGAGAGGGAAAAGAGAGAGATATACCTGTTTTTCATAGAAAAGAAAACACAGAGCCACAAAACCTGGGTAGGCATAGCTGGGGGGGTCATGTGACTCGGTGGGAGTGACGTCGAGTTGGCCATGCCCACCCAGGTTTTGTGGCTCCGGGTGTTTTGTTTTCTCTGGGAAATGGGTCCAAATGGCTCTTTGAGTTTTTAAGGTTGCCGACCCCTGATTTAAGGTGATCCATATGCTATGTCAGGTGACATGATGGCTCAGCAGTTAAGATACTTAGCTTGTCAGCTGGAAAGCCAACAGCCTGAGTTTGAGATCCGAGGGCTGCATGATAGGGTGAGCTCTCGCCCCAGCTCCTGCCAACCTTGCAGTTTGTAACGCATGCAAATGTGAGTAGATAAACAGGTACCACTTCGGCAGGAAGGTTACTATGTTCCACATTTTCATGCTGGCCACATGATGATGGAAGCCTCTCTCTGACAATACAGGCTCCCTCAGCTGAGAATCAGATATGAGCATTGTCCCCTTGAGTCGGTCACAACTGGACGGGGAAAACTTGAAACCTTTATATGCTATGTATGTAATCTGAATCCTGTCTAATGATTCCAAATAGTGTTATTCAGAACATGTGGGGTTTTACAGAAAAAAAAATAGCTAGCAGCCGACCCTTCTTAAATATTTAAACTATAGAAATAATAAAATGCATTTTATTTTGACGTTTCCTTTTGCAACCCACCTTTGCACAATTCATACATTTACTGCATAAGGTATTCCTTTAGACCAGGGGTGTCAAATTCACAGCCCGCGAGCCGGATGCGTCACACACTGGCCATGCCCACCCCCAGTTTAGCGAAGGGGAAAAAATTGCAATACGTCACATGACAACGACGTGACAACGCAAGTTTGACACCTGTCCTTTAGACGTGTAAATGTGATCTTATTGTAATGCAAAGTGATGGCTAGGAATGGTCTGAATTATCCTGGATTAGTACAATAATCCAAAACTAGAGAAAGGTTGTATTGGTTGTATCAACGCAACTGCTATTGCACATATATTAAACTCCAGCAAGAAGCTCATTTATGGCTTCTTCCCACAGTAGAAAATGGTTCTTTGAATGCAAGTACAACTACAAATAACCGTAATTGTTTTCAACTAGGAGCAGTAAATGGAAAGTGAACCCAAAATGAAAGCAATTTTTGTTCCTTGAGCTTTTCTGCCTCTGCATTGCCAATTATTTTTTTTCCTGATGGTTGATATTCTTAAGTATCTCAGCTATCCCGGCTTTTATATGTTTCCAAATACATCAGGGCACTTTAGTTCACCTCTGAAGCTTGCAGAAAGCTGAGAATAACGCTTCAGCTGGAAGCTGACCAACTCTGAATATCTTGAGCGTAATAGAAATAAGCTAGAGATATCTAATCTAGGCATTTCTATTAGCCTTTATAGTATTTCTTAAGAGACAGAATTTGAACATGTGCCTGGAAGGCCCTAGAGTACTAACCAACAATTCTACTAATGTTCATTATATCCCAAAACATTCATAAACAATCTGTAAAAAAGAGATTAGTGAACTACTTCACCAGGTTGTTACAGTCAATATTATTACATTCCTAAACAATCTGCAAAATAATCTTAATAAATTACTTCATAGGGATATTACAGCAATGAACAAGATGAGTACTGAGCGGCATTTTACACAGGAGGGCTGCAGTGCTGTATACATTTATCTGGAAATAAGCACGCTAAACTCAGTGGGATTTACATTTGAATAAATGCATAAGATGGCAGTCCCAGTACGTTGTAGAATATTTCTTTTCATTACTATTAATAGCAACATGTTTTTAAGCGAATGGGGAAAGAAAAGAAATAGTACAAATGGTTTTTTTAAACTTTTTTTTTTGTATATGTTTTATTTGTAGTTTTCCTTTAACAAGCAACATATTTTGTGGACAGTGTAATGACTGGGTTAATACATTTTTTACACAGTGCTAACAATAATAATACAATTACATATACACAGTTTTTATCTTCCAACTTCTAACCTTAATATGCTCATTATAATTATAATATATTCTTTTATGTAGCAATATGTATAATACTTTCCCCCCAATTTGTACTTATTTCCCCACCCCCATTTGTTGGGGTTCTTCCATATTCATTTCTTTATCTTTAAACAGTACTATTATCTCTTTATGATTCTTTATCACTTTCTCCAAAAAATATATTTAAACATCAATTACATTTCTTCATACAATGTGTTTGTTGACCCCTGTTAAATCACTAATATTTTAATATTTTAAGTATCACTCAAGTTCCACCATATCTCCAATATCTCAGTTTTCTATAAACACCAATAAAACCAATTATTAATGAAACTTAATCAGTCCTGGGATTATATCTCTAAGTTCCCTGAATTTGTAGTCCTTAAAAGTTATAAATTCCAGTATATTTTTTGCACACTGTTAATCCTAATAATACATTTAAATATACCTAATCATAGTCTTCCACCTCCTAACCTTAGTATATTTGTGGTTATAATAAATTCTATATATCTGTATATGTGTTACTATTTTCCCAATTTATACTTTATACTTGTTTCTATTAGTTTTTAATACAGTCACAATATTACAAGATATTATGTCTCTATCTGTCATCTCTCAGCCTTTTTAGAATTTCATCATTTATTGACTTTTTGCTGATTCTTTTATATTTCTCTCTTGGGATCCTATATTTCTTTTTAACATTTTTACATAAACTGAATGTTCCCTCTGCCTTACCCCTTATCTCCTTCTGCTGCATCATTTGGATGCCCATCCATAACCCTTTCATTATTTTTGAGAAGTCTTCCTTTCCCCCCCTCTGTTCTGTTGTAAGCTCTTAAGGAATTATCTATTTGATTCTTAATATTTATTGCTACTATCTTTTCAATGTTTTTGTTTTCTTGTAACTTATTTTGATTTGTCTCCTCCGCCACTCTGTCTAATTTCTCATCTAACTTCTGAATATTATGTTCATCTTTTCCCACCATTTGTTGAGGTTCTTCTACCCTCACATCTTTATCTTTGAACAATCCCATCATCTCCTTATGATTCTTTGTCACATTTTCACGGCTAAAGTTTTGAATGTTCTACAACAGTTTAGTCCATCATATGTCATGTCATAAAAAGAAAGTCATTTTTCCTTTAGTTCACCTCTCTCTGTGTACATACATACATATCTGTATATACATGCACACACAAAAACACATATACAGTAGTTATAATAAATACTAAAAGGGTATTGCATAAATTGTTGTAATTTCTTACATTTTCTTAAATGGTTACCAGTTATGTAGGGGGTTTTTTTCCTGCTATAACTCAACTTCCCAGAGAGAGAAAAGGTCCTGACCAGACTCCTCCCCTTTAACCTTGGTTTGTAGGGAAGAGGGTGTCTTGTTGTCCAAGTATTCACATACCTATAAACCAGGGGTGGGCTTCAAAAATTTTAGCAAGGGGTTCTCTGCCTGGTTGCTGGGTGGGTGTGGCCATGGTGGGCGTGGCCTAGTTGGCCTCCCAGGGCTCTGGAGGCTTTCCTTGAGCCTCTGGGAGGGCGAAAACGGCCTCTCCAGGCTCCGGAGGCCCTCTTCCCGAACTTCTGGCAGGCCCACTTTTCGCCCTCCTTGAGCCTCCCCCCACACCCTGCACTTACCTGCATCCAA
>QLTV01002982.1:0-15961 GCA_003457575.1 Thermophis baileyi | reverse complement strand
ACCGCCCCAAACTTGAGTGCAAAAAATACAACTTCAGCAATGGAGTGGTCAATGCCTGGAATATTTTACCTGACTCTGTAGTTTCTTCCCCAAACCCCCACAACTTTAACCTTAGACTGTCCACCGTCAACCTCACCCCATTCCTAAGAGGTCTGTAAGGAGCGTGCATAAGCGCACCAGTGTGCCTACCGTCCCTGTCCTAATGTACCCATATATTTGTAAAATTTCTTGTACTCATAACCATGCTTGTACTTATATATTCGCAAACATGTATATACTCTGTTTATACTTTGTTCGTAATCATATATACGCTTGACAAACAAACAAACAAACAAATAAACAAACAAATAAATAAATAAATAAAATATGGCATGCACTTTGCAATAGACACTACAAGGTTGCATTAATGAATACCTAACGGACAATCCTTTTTTTAAAAAAAAAGTACATAATTTCTTTAAACTAGACAGAGAGCTCTGAAATGAAGATTTGCCTTGTAAATATGTTAACTTGGAATCCAACTGAGCTTATTCAATAGACCTTCATTTGATATGTTAGGAATATGCAACATTGTTCCAAGCTTGAAACAAAATGCAAGTATGCTAAATAATGATTCTGGGCTAGACTTGAAACATAACTTTGGTAGTTTTGAATGATGTTATTCCAAGTGTCCCATTCATAGGAAACAACCTCAGAATGGGCTGTTTCAACTTATTTCAATTTAGTTCCAATGAAATATTATTATTGTAGCAAGCCTTTTGCAAGCTCAAAATAAAAAAGTTTCCAATTGCATCAGCCCACTGATGAAAATAAAGCCCACTGATAACAATGGAACCTCTATTGGAATACATTTGCAAAGGTCTGAACTGCAGGTGTGTCTTGCACCACAAATAAGGTACACTTTTTCCCCCACACAGATTGATGGCTAAGTAGAGACCTAGATAAAAATGTCAAACTGTGGTAATTTAAGATCGATGTCAGGCATCATGAAATGTTCTTATTTACCCTAATTACAATTACTTGATTGTGGATAGTGGGACAAACTTCAGCAAAGTTTGTATTGGTTCCTGAAAAATTGTTATTCAGTCTTGGAGCCAAAGCTTTCTAACCTTCGGGAGACAGGAATCATTATTTATTTCCAGCAGCTAACAATAAAGTTACTCAATGGATATTCCCATTGATGATGCAAAAGTACATCCTTCTGATCCCACAAGCTTTCCAAATTTTCATTCTGTGAACTGCTGTAGCAGCATAGCAGTGAATAGGCATTGGAGAAGACATATGAGCACATACTGTATGTAAGTGCATCAAAAATAGCAGTATTGAGCGATGCCCATTTAACTGCAGTTTTTATGGAGAAGCTACATAAAAATATAGAAAGCTAATATAATATTTCTGCAACAGGATATCAAATGAAAGACAAATGTTTATAATAAAACTACCAAAAAGTATCATGGAATCAATTTTATAAAATATTTAATTTTAAGGAATATTTCATTTACAAAGCATTTAGATGAAATGACTCAGGGAGATAGATAGACAGGCAGACACAAGACAGATAATAGAATAGAATAGAATAGAATAGAATAGAATAGAATAGAATAGAATAGAATAGAATAGAATAGAATAGAATAGAATAGAATTTTTTATTGGCCAAGTGTGATTGGACACACAAGGAATTTGTCTTGGTGCATATAATAATAAGATAATAAGATAATAAGAGTACTTAAATTCCTGAAATGGAACCTCTCAGTATTCTGTTTACGCCAAGTTAATCTAAAATTTATGGATAAAATATGTTGTCTACCTTGTATGTAAATAAATATCCTCGATGAATCTGAATTGTCTGTAATTTCTGGAGTAAGAGTATCTTTTCACCACTGTGTGGGGCAGCTATGTTTGTGATAAAGCTAGATCATGGCACACACACAAGTACATTACTGGAAAAGCAAACAGTAAAAAATCTAAAACTGAAATCCTACTGAGCTCTTACTTGCCACTTATTTGAGTCTAGATTTGGATTGAATAGAAATAATATGCTTTAGAGAATCAAGCTTAGGTTTTGTGTAGTGTACCTTTCTCTCTGGCTGGTGTTTCAAGATTGCTGCAGGTAGATTGTCAGCTGAACACCTGAGCTAATACATATTCATGTGAAATCAAGAGTTTCCAACCATCGTGTACTTCTCGGAGAAGTCTATCGCCTCAGCAAAAAGCTGGACACTTTTTGCTGAGTCTCTAGTACCTGGTATAAGGCCAGTACCTAGACCAGTTTCAGTACTTAGCCCTATAGCCAATGAGCCGGACTTGTGGCTCCTCCTCCTCCTCCTCCTCCTCCTCCTCCTCCTCCTCCTCCTCCTTGTGAGGTGGGCTGCCTGTCTGATTTGGAGGCTCTGGCAAAAAGCCTGAGCTCATTGATTACAGATCCCTGTTAATAAAGAGCATTTGTAATGCAGCAGTGGTGCTGCAATCTCCACACGCCAGTTCATGATGGCCCTTCAGTCTCCACAATTAAGTCGTCCAGCAGGCATGCCCCCTGTTGCAGCTGCACTGTCAATCTCATTTTGTAGCACAAATGATCTTAGACCCAGTGTTTGACATGGGGGTTTAGCACCCAAGAAGGCAATTCTGCAACTTCAAATGAGCCTAATTGGTTGTGCGCTCAGGCGTTCACTCAAGCTGCTTCAGTCCATCAGAGAAAGATTTCCAACTAATTGAACAGCTCAGAAGGAAAAGAACCACGGAAATCACAATGCCTCAAGACAGCAGAGAGAGGTCTTTTTGGTGATTAAAAAACAACAACACACCTTCAAAATAATACTTTTTTTCAGAAAGGGGAATTGCCACCTGTCATTCGAGACACAAATCACCTTGGTACAAAAAGAATTTCAAGTGAAAAAGCAGTTTCCTTATTAATCAGTTTGGCTCCATGGGTATCTATGTATTTATTTTATTTTAAGAGAAAAAATTTTTTTTGGGAGAGGGGAGAAATGTTTAATTTGGATTGGAATGCTTCAAAATCACACACACAAAGACAACTGTGCCAGTTGGGGGGGGAGGCTATCTTTCTTATCTGAATGTCATCTGCAAGGTGCAAAAACAATGTCTAACTTGGGCACACATTGGTAGGTCTAGGTTCCCTTCCAGCAAATGATCCATCTGCATTTGTAAAACCCTTGTGAACCATGCCAGTGTTACTATTCAGTGTGTTGAAATGCTGACAGCTCAGCCTGAACTGAAGGGAGTGATTTTTAGGATCTGGGATATAACAGCATAAACATGAAACATTCTGACATGATAAAAAAAAATATTGGCTGGCAGTTGCAGAGGAGAGAATGAAGAATGTAAACTACTTTTAAGGCTTGAAACTCCCAAATCTAAATCCATTTGTCTGAATTCAGACTCTTCTCTGAATCAGGAATGATCCTGAAACTTCTGTTACTGCTTCAAGTGAGAGAATGGATTAAATGACGGGAATGTCTACCCCCGTCCAGTGCATGGTATATTTGTCAACCATTGCACCATTCACATTATAATGTCATTACTTCATGACATTTTTTGATGTCGTCATGGCTTATATACTATTTTCTCTAGTAGTATATGTGCCTAAGTAATTAAATGGAATGGAGCCAGCGGTGGGTTGCTCCCGGTTTGGCACGGTTCTGCGAACCGGTAGCAGCGGCGGCAGCGGGAGGTTCGCACGTGTGCGTGAGTGCGCGCGAACCGGTAGCAACGGGTTTTAGAATCCACTACTGAACGGAGCAGACCAAGAACAAATCTTATCTTTAAAATGCCAAGAACAAATCTTACCTTTAAAATGTTGCCTAAAAAAAAGGTAAAGGTAAAGGTTCCCCTCGCACATATGTGTTAGTCATTTCCGACTCTAGGGGGCAGTGCTCATCTCTGTTACAAAGCCGAAGATCCAGTGCTGTCCGAAGACGTTTCCGTGGTCATGTGGCCGGCATGACTAAATGCCAAAGGCGCACGGAACGCTGTTACCTTCCCACCAAAATGGTCCCTATTTTTCTACTTGCATTTTTTACGTGCTTTCGAACTGCTAGGTTGGCAGAAGTTGGGACAAGTAACTGGAGCTCACCCCGTTATGCGGCACTAGGGATTTGAACCTTTCAATCAACAAGCTCAGCGTCTTAGCCACTGAGCCACCGCGTCCCTCTAAAATCTTGTCTACAGGTTTGTAATTTGCTTTGAGCTGACCACAGCTAAAGTCAAAATATGGGATTATAATCATGATCTTTAAAAGCTAACTTTGCCGGTAAAAACCTAGCATATTTTAAGATGTTTCCAACCGATGCTCGACCAAAGCAGATGGAAACAGGAATGATGGACTTCTTAGCAGCAGTGCCCCTTTTATGGAATAGTCTCCTCAAAGTGCTTTCTTTTGAGAGCAGCAGACTGATATCGGTGAATTCAATCCATAAGCAAATTTGCAGAGAATTTCAAGCACATACTTCAACTTGTGTTGCATTGTTACGACGTTTTCATGTTTTCTTTTCAGAACTTTTGCTACTCTTTCTGGATTGCATCACTCTGATTCGGCTTTATTTACATAGCAAAATTCAGTGCAGGGTAGCTTGACTGCAGCCATAAGACAGAGGATTTTCTTAAGAATGAGGATTCAAGTATTACTGTTGTCAATGTTTGCTTATCTGAGCTCAGCATTCTCCACAATTTGCTCTCTAAATTATGAACCTGGTGTTGCAAATCTGATACATTTTTTTTCTTTATGACAAGATTTCTAAGTATATATGTCCTTTTATGCATAGCATCAGTCTGTATCCTGGTAAATGGAGTCTAATAAATATGATCTTTTCTGCCTTCTCATGGTGCCATTCATCACAATGCATTCTTTCTCTAATGGCTAGTATCTCATGGGTTTTATTTCCAATAGCAGATTGGCATGAAGTCACAGGAAGAAAGAAAAAAAGGTAAAAGTTTCAACCCAAATGCCTAACTACTCATCATAGGATTCAACTTCTTGTTGATGCTGTAAAAGAGACAATTCCAACCACACAGACTATACAGATGCAAAAGATATAAAATAAGGGATCTTTGATTTCATTATAAAAATGGTACAATTCTTTAGATTAAAATCAGGTCTTGTTATAGATTTTAGATTACTAATTATTTCCCAAACTAAGTCAATACCAGCCAGGGATCTATCTGCTGTAGCTAGGGGGACCTTTGCACAGGTTCACTTGGTGCACCAATTGCAACCCTACTTGGACCAAGAGGCTCTCCTCACAGTCACTCATGCCCTTGTCACCTCACAGTTAGATTATTGCAATGCGCTCTACATGGGGCTACCCTTGAAGAGTGTTCGGAGACTACAGTTGGTCCAGAATGCAGCTGCGCGAGCTGTCATGGGTGCACCTAGGTTCACCCATATTACACCAATTCTCTGCGAGCTGCACTGGCTCCCTATTGGTCTCCGGGCACAATTCAAGGTGTTGGTTATTACCTTTAAAGCCTCCTAACCCTAACCCTAACCAGTTACCTCCTGAGATCCGGACTGCCCCCACCCTATTGGCCTTCCGGAAAGCGGTGAAGACCTGGCTTTTCCGGCAGGCCTGGGGCCGTTGATCTCACTGTTGTAATCCTGCGAGATCCGACCATGAATGGTGTGCATGGGTTTTTAAATTTTTTTAAAATGTTTTTATAAGGTTTTTTAATGTTTTTTTTATATTTCTGTTGTAAGCCGCCCAGAGTCCCTCGGGAGTTGGGCGGCATAGAAATTTAAATAATAAATAAATAAATAAATAAATAAATAAATAAATACTTCCCTTCCTTTTGCAATCACATTGCTCAAAAAGCCATTCATATATGGACTTTAGCACTGTCGAAATGGTTATAACTGGAAAAGGAGATTGGGAAGCTCCAGTTTCCCTTCAGAAACATTTGATTGCAGACATGGAGCTGCCGATCAACTGATCATTGCTTTTGTAAAGTGAAACAATTCAGCATAGGACATTTTTCCACTCAGGGTGCATATCATGAATTTTACTTACTGAATGAATACCAGCTTGCTAGCCATACTTTGTCTTTCAAGAGGAGCAGTAACATGGATGCATCTTGGCAATTAAACCCAACAAACATGAAGCAGAACAACAGCATCTGAAACAGCTGCCACAGTGTCCCCCAGTGGCAGCATTAAAGGCGAGATGTTTTATCTTTCAATTTGGAATGGAGAAGGCCTCGAATTCCCAATTTTAACTATATGGGTGGTTCAAAGATCTTAATTCTTTAATGCAATATGACGGTGTGATATTCTTACTGTTAGCATTTCTGATCCAGCATCTTGCATAGAACAACAATTAATCACTGATCAGCAATTAAATGTTATGACAACCCTATTGGGTTCACAACTGTATAGGTCTGGTCTCTTTCCCTTTGCTAGCTTTATCTTTATTTATCATCTCTCTTTTGCTAACAATATAGTTTCTATAGCAACAACCATTGGCTGTCAAAATAATGAAAGCCACAGAGAGCTCTCCTGCAGTGAAACCCCTCATGCTGACAAATCCAGGCTTTATTATCATTGTCCAGTGTTATTCATTACCTATCAAATGATCCATTTATTAGAATATACAAGTTACCAACTAATTACTTCTGGAATAGGATAATCGAAACGGGGGTATTGACTTCTTCCTGTATCTAAAAACAAAATCTCTACGTGATGTATTATTTGCCTCAGAACATGAATCAATGACCTTAACTACATATGTCTTAACACTGAAAGCTGCATCGTTTGTATTATCAGAACTTGCCATCCTCAGTTAAAAACTCTGATTATTTGCACAGAATGCAGAGCATTAATTTTCCAAGGATAAACTAAAACACGATGATGGCAACTTCATGGCCATATTAGCATTTTTAATTACACACCATTGTCTGCTGAGAAATCTGTGGGGAAATCAAAATTGTAAAAGTCATCACCCTACTTTGTACAGTGATACAAATAATTATCTCTCTTATACAGATACTCTTCATTTAGTGACCATAATCAGCACTGGAAACTTGCTTGTAAGCAAAGCAGTCACTAAGTGAAACCGTGACAGTGTTTATGATCTTACTTCTACTTCCCTTTGTTTTACTGACCTACAAAGATTATATATGCAATGACTGGTCACAAAACTACGTTTTCATCAAATGAAGACTATCTTATACACTATTTGTAAATGATTGGTCATGTGTGTTCATCCTGGAACTGCCAGTTCTTTTTTTCAAATGTTTCAAATTTTAAATAGCAATAGCACTTAGACTTATATACCGCTTCATAGTGCTTTACAGCCCTCTCTAAGCGGTTTACAGAGTTAGCATATTGCCCCCAACAATCTGGGTCCTCATTTTACCCACCTCAGAAGGATGGAAGGCTGAGTCAACCTTGAGCCGGTGAGATTTGAACCGCCAAACTGCAGCTAGCAGTCAGCTGAAGTAGCCTGCAGTGCTGCACTCTAACCACTGCGCCACCTTGGCTCTTGAAATTTGAAATCTCCATGAACTCAGTTGCTTGAGTTTTACATTCTTCTCTTCTTTACTTAAGCTGCTGGCCCTGGGTCATCTCCAAAACATCTACGATTGGTACCGCATTATATTACTATATCATATCATTATATTTCTAATGAAGTTGGATCCAGAAGACCTAGGATTGTGATGCGAACCTATGGCACGCGTGCCAGAGGTGGCATGCAGCGCCCTCTCTGATGGCACACGAGCCGTCGCCCCAGCTCAGCTGCACCGTGCATGCGCGCGTGCCTCCCGCCGGCCAGCTGATTTTTGGATCTCTGCCGTGCATGCGCAGGGGGCAGGGCGCATGCAGGAGACACGCACGCATGCGCGGGGGGGCAGGGGGGCACTGATGTTTTTAGACCTGTCAAGTACATGAAAAGGAGACTCGCTTGCATACATTAGCCTCCTGAAGAATTGCTCCCAAATCATCCATTCTGCCTCTCTTACCACCTATTTTATATAGGTGCAACAATGTATTTGTATGGGACAGAAAGTTATTTGTTCCTACTCCTGGGATAAGTCTCTCTGGAATCAATTTGTGTTTGTTTGCAAAGAATATGAGAAATATAGGATAACATGTTCATTGTGTGTTGAAGGGGAGATTTGCTCCTTTTAATTTACAAAGTTCAGTAATGTTCTTTGAATTACTTGTCATACTAAATTATTAGCATTACAATATTTCTTTATTTCTTTAGCCCATCCCTCCTTCTCTGCCTTTCTTCCTCTTATTTTTCTGCTATCAGGATTCCATTCATGCTTTATAACTTGTACCCTGTAGTCAAGGAAAGCTCCCATGGGTATTGGATTCTGAGCAGTTTAAGTATAAGCAGTATAAGTCCAGGACTTCAGTAGCACCAATGGGACACATTGTAGTCTTCCATAGGTAGCTAATCTACCATTTCCAGTATCTCAATCAATATTGGGATGATGCAAGTCACATAGTTTAGAACTGAGCTCCTGTTTTCTGGAGACAACACATTTACATAATTGGTACTTAAGTAAAAAAGAAACCTGGTGTTGACAATCTCATTTAATATTAAATATAATTGTATTAGTTTGCATAAGTTAAAAGAGCCATTGTGATTTAATGGTTAAGATGTTTGACTAAGACCAAGAAGACCATGATTCATAGAAATTCATTGCAAAAGTCTGACTAGTCTTTTTATTTTCCTTTTCAGCATCCAGCCAGAGTGGATTTTCCCCCTTATGTTTAATGTTAGACTTATTTGATGTTTCGGTCCTTTTTTTTTTTTTTGTACACTTTTTAAATTATTTTTTTGTTCTTGTTACTGTTGGATACATGTTTTTTCTGTTGTTTTTTTCTGTTTTATATTTTATTCCCATTGATATAATGTAATAACTACATATTTTAAAAAAAAGAAAAGAAAAAGTCTGGCTAGTCAATCTGTCACACTGCAATCTACAGTATCTCACAGGGTTGCTGTTGTGGATATTAAAAGAAGATCCTGCCTTGAGTGGTTAAAAGAAAGGTAGGATGTAAATCTAACAAATACAATAAAATTATACCTTTTTAAAATGAAGTATAGGAACTAATCTTTACAATTATAAAAACACAGTTCTATTTAAATATTTACAGGTATTAATTGAAGGCTTTTATATATAATTAATTAGCTCCATAGGTTTAAATATTATTTAAAGAAATGGGGAAAGTCTATTGAAATAGTATAACATGCTTCAATTTTATCATTATCATTCGATTTTTGAACAATTGAGTTGAACCTAGGCCATAGAGAATAATATTCCAGACCATAACATGATATATAGAACATTGTATATGCTTTTTAACAGGGGTGGGTTCTAACTTACCTCGCTGCCAGTTCGCTTCCTCCCACGCCACGTGGCCGTGCCTCGTGGGTGCGCGTGCACCTTGTGGGTGTGCGTGCACTTTGTGCGCGCGCGTGCATGTGCAGTGCAAAAAAATTAAAAAAAATTAATTTTTTTTTAAAAGCTGAAAACAAGATGGCGACGCATGCGCAGTGCAAGAAACTCAGCTTCTGCGCATGCGCAAAAAAAAAAAAATATAAAAAAATAAAAAAAATTCAAAAAAATTCAAAAAAAAAAAAGATGGCGGCGCCCACGGACCGGCACCGACCGAACCGGATCTGTGACATCATTGTGACATCACCAGCAGGTCGCTACCGGTTCGGGAGAACCGGTCCGAACTGGGAGGAACCCACCTCTGCCTTTTAAGTCACATTTGTAGTGATATATTTCTACATCAACTCTCAGTAGAAATAAAATTATGTTACACACAATGTAAAGAATGATACAAACTCAAGTTTTAATAAATGCTTGGACAATCACTTTCCAACTCTGAACATTGCTGTTCCCTTCAACAATACTTTTTATTCTGTATTCTAGTTTCATATCATTTACGTAATTGAAATCATATCTATAAATTACTTATTTGTACCTATAAAACTTGAAGTTTTTTTTTAATCTTATGGAAGCTTGTCTAAACTTTACCAGAAAATTTATGACTGTTACGTAACAAACATTTTATATGCTGTTCATATAAGATAAGCTTTTTCTCTTAGCCCAATAAACTGTAGTCTATGCTTTGTACAGTAAACCTTTCTGCATTCTGGTGAGCCATTCAATAAAGCTTTAATTTCTGTTAAAAGTTACAACATCTTTTTGTTATTAATATCTCCAGAACATTTCCATTGTTGTTGTTTTCATTTTTTTACATGCAGGTCTTCTGTTAAACATTTTTCTACATATATATAAAAAGTGTAGTCTAAAATTAATTAAAGTTTTAGAATTGTGGCTTTGGCCAATTATGCCTGTTCATGCAAAAGGAAAGAAAACTTGTAAGCCTGGCATAATGATAGACTGTTGCTATAATTTCTAGTCCATAAATCTGATTACAGTGGCGTCAAAGGAATTTTGGATTCAGTTTGACAGTTTGAGAATATATCAAAGAAGAGTTTGCCATGAGAATTTCTGTGTTCAGAAAATGGCTGCACAGTGGACAGTCTAAAAGTATCAATTTATTAGAACATTAAACTGGTAAAAGTCATTAGTGAGATAGATACAGAGGTGGGCTGCTGCCGGTTCAGACCAGTTCGGCCGAACCGGTAGTTCCGACCAGCGGCAGGGCCCGCCTCCCGCCTCAGCACTATCCCATCCTATATAATCGCCGTGTGTTTGATGCTGCGCGCATGCGCGCGCACTCACATTTCCGGTTCTGGGCGAACCAGTTGTTACATTATGTGACGCCCACTTCTGGATAGATAGATTAGTCAGAATTCTTGACTTTTAGTCAGTTAATATAAAATATTATCTTTTGAGAATACAACTTTCCAGAGAAGCTCTCAGGTTGAAGATGGAGATGATCACTGACCCCTAGAATTGGATGTGAATAGACAGGAGAAACCTTTCCCTTTACCTCTATTTGATCTGCTATTATGCTACTTTAATGGTTAAGCACTTATTCTGGAAAGAATCTTTGGTATCTCTTGACTGTCCCATTTTAAGCTTCAGCTTTCTTTAAGTAATAATAACATAAGTCAGCAAACATGGCCTCTTACTACTCAGGTGTGACTCCAGGTAACTTATAAATGAATATATAGAACAAGGGGGTTGGAAGGGATTTTGGAGATATCTAGTCCAACCCTCTTCTCAAGCAGGAGACCTTATACCATTCCAGGCAAACTGCGGTCCAATCATTTTTTTCAAAACCTCCAGTGATGGAGCACTCACAATTTCTGGGCACAAGCCATTCCACTGATTAATTGTTCTCCCTGTCAAGAAATTTATCCTTAGTTCTAGATTGGATCTCTCTTTAATGATCTTCTACTTGTTACTTCTTGTCCTGCCCTCTGCTGTTTTGGTGAATAAATCAAACACACACACACACACACACACACACACACACACACACACGAGAGCATCTCAAGTATTGGAAGACTATCATGTCTTAAATTTTGGACTTCTTAAACTTAAATTTCCTGATCCTTTAATTCTATGTCAAGTCTAACAAGGAGAAAGACTAGAGGTGTCTAGTCCTTCTTCTCCTTAGATTAGACATAGAATTAAAGGATCAGTTCCAATACAATACTATGAGTGTTTACATCCTTCAAGTGTGAGAATTGTCAATTTAGTCCCATTCTCTGCTTCTGTTCTTTAACCAGCTACAGACCTCTTATCTCTTTACTGCCAAGTTTCACTGAGTCTCTTTGATGAGAGAGCTTTTTGAGGTAAACAATGACTACTGAAGCACTCTGGCAACATATGTTCTTATTATTTGTTAACTTTTATATTTCACCTTTTATTCTGGAATTCAGCTATAGAACCTCAACTTTTATATTCTCACTCTGACCTCTCTCTATATATATTTTATCAATTCATATTGACCTGCATTTAGGATTAGTAGCTGTGTGTCTGTGAATGCCATTTGCTGGGAAGCAGCAGCAGCAGCAGAGAGTCACTGACTTCATATCTTAATTTTATATTTCTCAGGTTTATCTACCACACTTGACTACTGAAGGGGACCAGCTGTTGAATTCGATAACCTTTGCTCTGATCCAACAGGGCTATTGTGTTTTTGTGCTGATACTGTGATTTCCCTATATTTGTTCTCTTTATCTCTGTTCTGCTCATTTTCAGGGATAGTACATCTCTGAATGAATGGCAGTTGGCCATGGGAGGTATTTCAGCACAATAAAATTTACCAGTGCTGATTTGTCTGTGCAATTTTTCAACAGCCTTAGATTAACATTGCACAATAAGTAAATTCAACTGTCTAGGGCAATAAAATGCCCATTAAAATGCTACTCGGAAGGCATATTTTCATGGTGAAAATCTATAAGGCAGTTATTATAGCTTAAAAATGTTCATAGCCATTCAAATTGTTGACTCAGTAGCTCTGAAGCTCTGATATATTTCTGGAAACCTTTTTTCAACATGGCAGCACATTTGATTTTGAAGTACTACAGTAGAGAAAATATATGTGAAAAAGAAGACAATTGATGTCCATCACTTATAAATTTCCTTTTTAATCTTCAGTTGGAATTTGTGGGGAAAAAATGAATCTGTATTTGACATTATCATTTTTTCTCAAATCTCTTTGACATTCATGGGATGTTGGTTTTCCAACATCTTTTATAGTTTTTCTAATGTTTTTCAACTGCCCCAAGAAAGTGAAGCTGAAAAAGGATTTACAACGTTTAGTTCTAGCAAAGCCTAGATCTATATATGGAAAAGAATAGATCATAATACCAGGTAGTGTCCTGCATAAAGTTGCAGCTGTCAGTCAGATCAAAGAAGGGGCGTGTTTCTTTTTTCCTTAATTACAATGTCTGAATTTTTAAAAAAGGGGGGGGGAGAAATAGTATCTGATTCTGGATATGCCATAATTGTTTGTTTATTGTTAGATTTACATCCAACCTTTCATTCAAATGCTCAGGATGACATCTTTCTTCCCATTTTAATGGGGTTAAACTACCCCAGATAGTTTGCAACTTGTCTCTATCCATTAGAATAAAAAAGAGAATTTTCTGGGATGCATGATTACATTTTTCAAACTCCTTACAATAAAAATTTTGGGACGGTGTCTATTAAAATGCTTGCGTGCTTGTTTTAAAAAGGCAGCTTTCTAAAGTCACAAGACTACATTACTATCTAGACAACAAAGATTTTAATTTCAGGGAGAGATTCAAATAGCTGAATGTTTAGGCTTAGCAAAACATTGTTTTTGTGGAAAACTAAATCTCAAAAAGAAAAATATATTTTAACTGCTTGTGTGTATGATTGAGGGTCCTTTCATGAAAAGCCAGTTCAATCTAATGATTAAGGCACCAGGCTAGGAAGCAGGATACTGTGAGTTCTAGTCCTGCCTTGGGCATGAAAGCCATCTGGGTGATTTTGAGGCAGTCATCGTCTCTTTCATTGCAACCCACTTCACAGGGTTGTTGTTGTTGTGAGGAAGGAAGAGCTATTAGATATGTTCGTCAGCTTGAGTTGTTTGTAAAAGTAATAAAAGTTGGATGAAAAAAGATTAACACCATTAGGGCTCACCCTACCATTAGATAGTCACCTCAGATTTTGGAGGACATAAAAAGATAGCACTTGTTATTTACTATTTATTTATTTACTGTTCAATAGTTTGATATTAATATTTTATTCTAAGAGACAAGGAGAGGTCTTTTTGCCCAATCGTTGGCTGTGTGTGGTGGAAGCTCCAGCTACAGGGCAGGGGAGGACTGAAAAGAATGGCAGGGAAGGAAGCAACACAGGCCAACCCACCCACCCACCTCACACACACCTTAGAATTCCTGAAGCTTTTATCTGGCTGTTCCCAAGAGAATGTAGTCAGTCTGGCAAGATTCTTGTAAATAGGCAGGCAACAATAAAGAAGTCATTCTGACAGCTTACAGTGACGCTTTGGTTCCTTGTGCCAGACACTTTGGTTACTATGCACTTGGAGCTGTTGCATTCTGGTGGCAGGCAGGGAGAAGGTGTCCAAAAGTCATAGCAATACAATCAAATCCTCACTCTTTTTGTACATGTGTTGTGCTTGGGAGGTACAGTGTATGTGTGGTACACTGACATTTGCCAAACATTCTCTCAATATTTGAGGAGCTTTCACAGAGAAAAGGGGGTCAACCAAATCTCCAAAGCACCTGAAGGCAGGACAAGAAGTAACGGGTGGAAGATTATTAAATAGACATTCAACTAGAATTAAGGAGAAGCAGTGGGATGGTTTGCTTTCAGAAGTTGTGGGTGCTCCATCACTTCAGGTTTTCAAGAAGAGATTGGACAGCCATTTGTCCAGAATGATATAGGATCTCCTGCTTGAGCAGGGAGGGTTAGACTAGAAGATCTCCAAGGTCTCTTCAAACTCTGTTATTCTGTAATTGTGTTCTGGCAGGTTGATTAACAAGGCAACACTTTTTCAATCTTTTCTTCTTTTTCTTCTTCTTATGCCTTATCTGTCATTGGACGTTGGCGATCATGTTGGCGATCCTATTTTTATCAACAGCCGCACAAAAAAGTGCTGTTGAGTTTTGTCCAAACCAGTCCCTTAGATTTTGAAGCCATGATGTTCTTCTTCTGCCTGGACCTCGTTTGCCTTCAATCTTTCTTTGGAGGATTAAGTGAAGTATGCTGTAATTTTCTGTCACATCACATGTCCAAATCTTTTGCAGGTGTAAATCCCAAGATTTTGAAAGTCTCTAGTGTCTAAATAACTGATAGGGAAAATATTTGCTTTTTGAAATAAGAAAGCAGGACAGACCATTTCCCCTCCCTCCCCTTCTCCCCTCCTCCAGTCTTTTGACTGCATAAATCACCTCTTGCATTTCAAGGATCATTAAATCACGGCCATTTGTAATGCAATTATAGTTAGCAGACTACTTTCTGGGCTGCTTGGTAATTTGCTTGTTAATATATTAGCACAATGCATTGATCAAGTGGCTAATCCAATCACTCGCTTCTTATTGATTCATAATCGAGCACACGCTGCCCATGATCACTTTCTTTTTTGCTTACACCTAGCAAATGCCAAATAGGTTTTCTCACACCTAATTAGCTTATGAAATAAGCCAAACATTTTCTTTTGCCCTTAAGGCTAAGATCAATGAAGAGCTTTTAGGCCTAAATTTGGATGACTCCCCCCCCCCATCAGTTGCCCCCCCCCCCACTATTTTTGTGTCAGCATTCCAGTGCTCAGTAAAATGAGCACTTTTAAAGACTTTCTAGTTTGAAGACATCTGAAAAGCAGCTGCCATGTCTGAAATGCTAGAACAGCTGTAAACAATCAATCACAATGGCTAGGAATTCTGGTCTGTACATTGGCATGTAGTCTGTCATGCCACAGGAAAAAAAAATAGAGACATAAATGATCCAGAGGTCAGAGGTATCGAAAGCCTGTGAAATGGAACATGGTCTATATTTCATCAGAAAAGAGTCTAATGATGCAAGGCACCTTTCCAAATTTTGTACCTTCCAGATGTGCTACACTATTTTCCCCATCATCCTCAGCAGCATTGCTGAGAATAAAAAAAAATGTTCGCTTCACCCTTCTGAAGGACACCAAAAAATATCTAAAGGGTGATCTTCCAAAGTGTCCTCAACTTAAGAAGCATCCTCCAGCTATTGATTTTGTTCCTTATTATTAAATGAATAGAAGTCATACAATAACAAACTTCTCATATTGCTTCTTGATGTCTCACTTACAGAGACTAGACTCTTAAGTTAGAGATGCCAAATTTCTTGAAAACACAAACACTTTAATCATGGGCATACAGTATTATACTGTATAATGGCAAAGTACTTGTGAAATCAATCACTCTGTGAGAATCTTGGTTGACCTGAAATGGTGCTGGAAAAAAATGAAAGGACTCAGTGGTTGGGATCTAAAGGTGTTTGTGTGAGTTGAAAAGCACCAATAAAAAGAATAGAATAGAATAGA
>QLTV01002981.1:234426-247203 GCA_003457575.1 Thermophis baileyi | reverse complement strand
TGAAGCAAAAATACAAACTTTGGAAGGAAGGAAAGATGATGAGCCGAGGTGGCGCAGTGGTTAGAGTGCAGTACTGCAGGCTACTTCAGCTGACTGCTAGCTGCAGTTCGGCAGTTCAAATCTCACCGGCTCAAGGTTGACTCAGCCTTCCATCCTTCCGAGGTGGGTAAAATGAGGACCCAGATTGTTGGGGGCAATAGGCTGACTCTGTAAACCACTTAGAGAGGGCTGTAAAGCACTGTAAAGCGGTATATAAGTCTAAGTGCTATTGCTATTGCTATGATGTGCCATCAGCTTTGGTTTCCGTATCTGAGATCCATTATCTTAAATTATCCAATACTGAAATACCACTGATCATAACAGCCACTGCAAAATACAAAACAGTGATTGATATGCTGATAATATACCATCAACTCTTCTAAAAGACTCCCTTCCGCATTTATATCCCAAACAATTTCTTTGCTTCAATATTCAGTTCCTATCACTGTACTGGAGGCTCCCTGGTTAGCTTCCTCCACTCCTTCCCACAATAAGGTTTAAAGTGCAATTCAAATAAAACACCAAATTAAAAATACTGTCTGAAAAATTCCGAAAAGAGGATGATAGAACTGTATTAAGTCAGAACTGGAAGACCTCACTTTTTACTTTTTAGCCTGCCAGGTAGATCCAAGTGCAACATTACCTATGTGAAATCATGATTGCAGTGTTCCAATATTTGAGGGGCAGGGACACAGGATGGGGGTCAAGCTATTTTCCAAAGCACCTGAAGGCCAGAGAAGGAATAATGGATGGAAACTGATCAAGGAGAGATTCAACCTAGAAATAAGGAGGGACTTTCTCACAGTGAGAACAATCAACCAATGGAACAGAAGTTGCCTTCGGAAGTTTTGTGAGCTTCATCACTTGAGATTTTCAAGAAGAGACTGGACTGCCATTTGTCAGAAATAGTGTAGGGTCTCCTGCTGAGCAGGGGGTTGGACTAGATGACCTATAAGTGCATTCTAACCACTGTCCTCTATAGCTTCTCTGAATATATCTCAAGTTGTGTCTTTTCATTCTCAGACCTGTGAATCAGGGCAAGAACACCGGAGTAGACAGTGTCTGCTGCTACCGTAAAACCGCTACTGCTCCCCCTTTTGATCGAGTGAACATATATCATAAATTCAGAAATGAGACCAACGGTTTCACCAAGATGGAGAGGTACAACTTGGACCCAAACAGCCTTTTTGTCAATGGTAAGAAGAAGATGGCTTTCATGACTAAAGAGGTTATCAGGTTGGCCGGAACTGAATCGGTTCTGACCAATGTTATATAACTTAAATGATAGTTTCTCTCTGCGACCCAATGGAGAGATGCCAGAGGGCTGCAAGACTTTCTTTAGGTATACCAAATTTGCACTACTAAAATCTAGATGACCACTACATGGAAGCAGTGTTTACTGTCACTTGCAGTTTTGCAGTCCAGGACTGCTGCCTCCGGTCTTCTGGATGACTTTTCTCGGATGCTGTCCCAGGACCTTCTTACAAGCAACCACTAGGTGGACACTTTATATAGAGTTAGTTCACAGTGGCCTACTAAAACTAAAGGCTGCTGCTATTTGGGGACCTTCAGAATAATTTGCAACCCTGCTATCTGAGATTTGTTGACATGGAATAATTGGAAGTGTGTAGGAGGAATTTATTGTATCTTATTTTTCTCATGGTGGAGAGCTTGAGAGAGTGGTCTTGGGCCTTCTTTTGTGACTCTCTTTCCATTTTTGCAATTCTCTTTCCATTTCAGATTATCATGAGGCATCACCTCAGACCAGTAAGTACACTTTACAGAAGTTTCTTGAGCCATAGATTCCAACTGTGGTACACAATCTAAAATGTCCAACCTTGTCCCAAATATACCGATTGCAGAGCAAGTAAAGCAGTAGGCCTTACAGGCTTTTTGCCACATGCGATGGGTGGAAACTACAGAGATGTAGGAGCAGGTTGAATACTGAGAAGGTTTTCCAGACAGTAAAAGGTGTTAACCAGGGCACCATGTCAATCCCCAAAATGGTGTGTTCAGTAGAGATCTTCAAACAGAGAGTGGATACTGATTTCTGATATTCCAACTCTGATTATGACCATTAGAAATTGTTCTGAAACACTGAACAAGAATCTACCTTGTGAATTTATTCTGCATCTTGGGACTTTACAGGCCATGCCCTTCTGCAAAGTACCCCTTTACATTCCTGAAAAGTGCTACCAACCCATCAATCTTTCTTTTGCACAACTTGCTTGTGCAAATGCTCGTGCTTCTTGCCCTTTTCTGGATCCACAGCAGATCGAGAATAACAGTTACTTTCAAACTGTGAAAAGCATCTGCCTGTTCTTAAACTTCTGTAATGCACCACTGAACCCCCTGTGTCCATGACAGGAACCGCAAAATACAAAATAGTGATTGATTGATTGATGGATTGATTATATGCCATCAACTCTGGTTTCCATATCTGAGATTCACTGTATCTCTTCTAGCTCTTTCTCCCACCTCCAAACCTCCAGTGGCAACTGAATGCTTTACGGTCAACTTCACTGCGACCAATTTGATATATAGGCCAGAAATGGCTAATCCCACATCAAGGATTTTCAGCTCAGCACAACGATTCTTCGTTAATTTGGTAAGAAGATCAATGCATACTTAGTCCAATAGCTCTTCACTTAGGACTTTCATAATGTACTCAGCAATAGTATTTTACTATTGACAATAAATACATAGTTTTTTCATTAAACCAAGGCAAGGTCTCTTATGTAAATTGGTGAGGAGACAAATGCATACTTATCCGAGTAGCTCTTCCACATAAGATTTTCATAAAATAATCAGCAATCGTGTTTTACCACCAGCAATAATTAGATTTTCCTTTACACCTAGCTGGGACAGATATTGAATACTAGCAAGATTGGTCCTGATTTGATCAACTGTACTTTATCAACATTAAGGTAGGTAATATGGAATGGATATTTTTTTTGTGATACCTAAATGCCCTGTTATGGGGGTGAAACAGAGGTGGGCTCCTCCCGGTTCGCACCGGTTCTATAGAACTGGTAGTAAACCGGTGGTGATGTCACAGAGCCGGTTCTGTCGGTGCCGGTCCATGGATGCCACCATCTTTTTTTTGGAATTTTTTTTGGAATTTTTTTTTTTTGCTTCTGCACATGCACATTTGCAGAAGCCGAGTTTTCGGCACTGAGTATGCGCGGCCGTGTGCGCAAAACGTGCGTGTGCCCGTGCAGCGTGGCCACGCAGCACGCAATGCGCGCACAGCAATGCGGCGCGGGAGGAAGCGAACCGGCGGCAAGGTAAGTTAGAACCCACCCCTGGGGTGAAAGGATTCTGATATGGACGTCTCGCAACATCTAGTCATATTTTACAGCAACGGTGCCAAAACCTTTGGGCACCAGGGACCAGTTCTGTGGAGAGAGGTTTTTCCACGGATCGGAGGGGGCATGGTTTGGCATTCTGCCTGCATCCCATGGATGAGGCTTCTCTTGTTTGCATGGCACGGTTTCTCTCATGGCACGGCCAGGGATCGGAGACCCGTTTTAGAGAACCCCTAGTTTCTTTCAGTTGCAGTCTGTAACATATCACATTGATATACAAATCTCTAAAAGACTCATTTTCATCCTAAACCATTTCTTTGCTTCAATATTCAGTTCCTATCACTTTGCTAGATGCTCCATGGTTAGCTTCCTCTATTCCTTCCCACAATCAGGTTTGAAGTGGAATTCAAATGAAACACCAGATTAAAAATACTGTCTGAAAAACTCCAAAAAGAGGGTGATAGTTCTATGTCCCTCTAATGTAGGGAGCCATTCAAGAATGAAAACAGCTAGGAAATACCCAGAGGGGATTCTGAATAATTAAACCAGGGGGAAGAAAAATGTGAGGTGGCACGCCTATGGAACAAACCAGTAGTGGGTTCTAAATCCTGTCGCTATCGGTTCGTGTGCGTGCACGCATGCGCAGAAGCGTCCCGGGTGGGTGGGAGGAGCCTCCCGCCACCGCTGCTACCGGTTCGCTGAGCCCGACCGAACCGGGAGCAATCCACCGCTGGAACAAACCAGTGTCAACAAAATAGTCAAGGTTGCAGTAATACAGCAGGCCTGTATGAAGTCTGAACTGGAAGCCCTCACCTTTTATTTTTTGGCCTGCCAGGTAGATCCAAGTGCGACCTTACCTCTGCGGAGTTTTCTACAGTTTCTCTGAATATATCTCAAGTTGTGTCTTTTCATTCTCAGACCTGTGAATCAGGGCAAGAACACCGGAGTAGACAGTGTCTGCTGCTACCGTAAAACCGCTACTGCTCCCCCTTTTGATCGAGTGAACATATATCATAAATTCAGAAATGAGACCAACGGTTTCACCAAGATGGAGAGGTACAACTTGGACCCAAACAGCCTTTTCGTTAACGGTAAGAAGAAGATGGCTTTCATGACTAAAGAGGTTATCAGGTTGGCCGGAACTGAATCGGTTCTGACCAATGTTATATAACTTAAATGATAGTTTCTCTCTGCGACACCTTGGAGAGATGCCAGAGGGCTGCAAGACTTTCTTCAGGTATACCAAATTCAGGCTACTAAAATCTAGATGATCACAAGATGGCAGCAGTGTTTATTAATACCTCATGGTCATTTGGAGCCATCACGTGGTGGCTCTGTACTACTGAATGCTTTTTTTCTGACGCTGTCCCAGAACCTTCTTATAAGCAATCATTGGACTAGGTGGATACTTGATATAAAGTTAGTCACAATGGCCTACTTAAACTAAAGACTGCTGCTATGTGGGGATCTTTGGGATAATTTGTAACCCTACTATCTGAGATTTGTTGAATAATGGAATAATTGGAAGTGTGTAGGAGGGATTTATTGTACCTTATTTTTCTCGTGGTGGAGAGCTTGAGAGAGTGGTCTTGGGCCTTCTTTTGTGACTCTCTTTCCATTTTTCCAATTCTCTTTCCATTTCAGATTATCATGAAGCATCAGCTCAGACCAGTAAGTACGCTTTACAGAAGTTTCTTGTGCCATGAACTCCAACTGTGGTACACAATCTAAAATGTCCAACCTTGTCCCAATTATACCGACTGCAGAGCAAGTAAAGCAGTAGGCCCTAGAGCAGGCGTGTAAAACTCAATTTTATTGAGGGCCGCATCAGCATTATAGTTGCCCTCAAAGGGCCAGTTGCGTGTAAGACTATGTATCACATTAGTTCAGGAGTGAATTAATATGTTTCACTTTTCCTGAACAGAAATATGTTTAGCATTTTGGAGAACAAGTGTTCAAAAATCACATTTACACATGAAGATTCATGAACATTTTAAAAAATTGTCTACAGTACTTAGAAGCAATAATAGACAAGAATAGTTCAGTTGTGGTTGGGTCAGCCCTAGAGCACAAGTTGTGTATCTTATCTACAATAGGTATTTTATGAGTTGTTTATCTTTTTGTGGCATAAATGTTAGGCTTATATATTTATGCTTTTTCGTTTATTTATAAGAATAATAGAATATTTTAGAAAATTATATAATTCAGCTATACAAATTGTTTTATTACCCCATTATGCTTTTCACAGTGTGAAAAAAACAAAAATATAATGAATTTGAGAAATACAGTGGACACTTTGACCCAAATAGCAGGTGGAACTAGGGCAAAACATACTTGATTAAGTACATCTGTTTTCTTCCTAGCATTTTTCTACAAGTGCAGGGTCTCCTCAGTGTTGATCCTTTGGTTATGACAGGAATTGACTAACCAGCATATCAGCCAAGCCCAAATGTCCTTCTTCCTTCTATTTTCTCCACAACAACCACCTTTTGAGTTGGATTGGGCTGAGACTGAATGACTGGCTCAAATCACCCAGCCAGCTCTCATGCCTAAGGCAGGACTAGAACTCACGGTCTCCCGGTTTCTAGCCTGGTGCCTTAAAAACAACAACCCTTGATTAAATAAAATTACTCCCCACATGTTTATTAATACCCATTTGATATTGTAATGAATAATAATTTGAAAACAACATTTGAAGGGAAACGTTTGGTGTCTACACACAAAGGTTTAGGTTTACTTCCTTTGTTTTTTCTTCATTAGTCGTTTTATTTCATTCATGGAAACCTGGATATCCATGTGTCTAATCAGCATTTTCACAACTACTTCCTAACTGCTGCTATTTTTGGCTTATGCCAGCTTTAAATTGACTCTTTATATATGCAATTCAAAAAGAAGATTTTTTTTTCTTTTCCGTTGTTTCATTCTTTGCTTCTACGATGCTAAAGACTTAAGAACTTGATCACTTTATGGAAGCAATCCTGCGTACCAGGTGGAAGACATTCTCTAAGCCATTCTCTTCTGTAAATGCACACCAACAAAGTCTACACACCACAGGTGGAAAGACAGTTTACTTGAGCAGATTAAAAATCCCTGTGCTAATACTGTCCCCATCTCCTTAAACCTTCCCCATCATCACAAGGACCCATCTGCTAATCAAAGCAGCAGTGCCAATCAAACAGAAGCTTTGGGCAGGAGACAGGGAGGAGAAGGAAACCAAAATGTCTCCCTGGGAGGCAGCTCTGCTACCATAGACCCAAAGCTCAGAAGTCAAAATAAAGAGGCAAACTAAAAGATAGGCAGCTCTGATGAAAAGAAGCAAGGTGAAAGGAGTGACAACTGAGAAAATTGGGCTGAGAAAGGTCCAAGGTGGCTACTTCGCCCAGCGGGCTGCGACAACAGCTTCCCCTCTGGGCTCATGGGCTTCCCAGGGGGCGGAGGGGCTTCTGCTGGAAGGCACTGCTGTTGCTGCTGCCCATGCCACCGAGGCGAGGCAAGGCAGGTGGCAGGGAGGGGTGGCCTAGTTGCAGGACCCCAATGTGCACAAGTGCAGTGTGGGTAGGACAGGGCCGGGTGCGGTTTATTTGTTTCCCCAGGCTCACATCCAGCAGGATGTCGCTGCCGGCCAATGAGCAGCCAAGGGACCAACGAGATGCAGCTGCTGCCAGGCACCATCAGTCCCCATTCATTTGCCGCCTCCAGGGCGCGCGCCCAAGGGGAACACCTGGCCAGGTTGAGGTTGGCTGGGGCCAAGGTAGAAGGGGCCAGCCCCTCGCCGTCACCAGGATGGCCGCACGGGCCAGATCTAAACCCATTACAGGCCAGATCTGGCCTGCGATCCTTGAGTTCGACATGTCTGCCCTAGAAGCTTCCACAAGCAATTGGTGGAAACCACAGGGATGTAGGAGCAGGTTGAATACTGAGAAGGTTTTCCAGACAGTAAAAGGTGTTAACCAGGGCACCATGACAATCCCCAAAATGGTGTGTTCAGTAGAGATCTTCAAACAGAGAGTGGATACTGATTTCTGATATTCCAACTCTGATTATGACCATTAGAAATTGTTCTACAACACTGAACAAGAATCTGCCTTGTGAATTTATTCTGCATCTTGGGACTTTACAGGCCATGCCCTTCTGCAAAGTACCCCTTTACATTCTTGAAAAGTGCTACCATAGTACTGCGCAGTCGTCTATTCTCAAGGCTTAACCCATCAATCTTTCTTTTGCACAACTTGCTTTTCAGCCCCTGCTCGTGCTTCTTGCCTTTTTCAGGATCCACAGCACATCGAGAATAACAGTTACTTTCAAACTGTGAAAAGCATCTGCTTGTTCTTAAAGTTCTGTAATGCACCACTGAACCCCCTGTGTCCATGACAGGAACCGCAAAATACAAAATAGTGATTGATTGATTGATGGATTGATTATATGCCATCAACTCTGGTTTCCATATCTGAGATTCACTGTATCTCTTCTAGCTCTTTCTCCCACCTCCAAACCTCCAGTGGCAACTGAATGCTTTACGGTCAACTTCACTGTGACCAATTTGATCTATAGGCCAGAAATGGCTAATCCCACATCAAGGATTTTCAGCTCAACACAACGATTCTTCGTTATTTTGGTAAGAAGATCAATGCATACTTAGTCCAATAGCTCTTAACTTAGGACTTTCATAATATACTCAGCAATAGTATTTTACTATTGATAATAAATACATAGTTTTTTCATTAAACCAAGGCAAGGTCTCTTATGTAAATTGGTGAGGAGACAAATGCATACTTATCTGAGTAGCTCTTCCACATAAGATTTTCATAAAATAATCAGCAATCGTGTTTTCCCACCAGCAATAAATCGTTTTTCCTTTACACCTAGCTGGGACAGATATTGAATACCAGCAAGATTGGTCCTGATGTGATCAACTGTAGTTTATCAACTTTAAGGTAGGTAATATGGAATCTAGATTTTTTTTGTGATACCTAAGTGCCCCGTTATGGGGGTGAAAGGATTCTGATATGGACGTCTCGCAACATCTAGTCATATTTTAGAGAACTCATAGTTTGTTTCAGTTCCAGTCTGTAACATATCACATTGATATAGAAAACTCTAAAAGACTCCTTCCTGCATTTTTATCTCAAATCATTTCTTTGCTTCAATATTCAGTTCCTGTCACTGTACTGGAGGCTCCCTGATTAGCTTCCTCCTAGTTTGAAGTGGAATTTAGAATTTAATAATACCAGATTAAAAATACTGACTCAAAAACTCCAAAAAGAGGGTGATAGAACTGTGTCCATCTAATGTAGGGAGCCATTCAAGAATGAAATCAGCTAGGAAATACCCAGAGGGGATCCTGAATAGTTAAACCAGAGGGAAGAAAAATGTGAGGTGGCCTACTCATGGAACAAACCAGTGTCAACAAAATTGTAAAGGTTGCAATAATACAGCAGACCTGTATGAAGTCTGAACTGGAAGCCCTCACCTTTTATTTTTTGGCCTGCCAGGTAGATCCAAGTACGACCTTACCTCTGTGGAGTTTTCTACAGCTTCTCTGAATATATCTCAAGTTGTGTCTTTTCATTCTCAGACCTGTGAATCAGGGCAAGAACACCGGAGTAGACAGTGTCTGCTGCTACCGTAAAACCGCTACTGCTCCCCCTTTTGATCGAGTGAACATATATCATAAATTCAGAAATGAGACCAACGGTTTCACCAAGATGGAGAGGTACAACTTGGACCCAAACAGCCTTTTTGTTAACGGTAAGAAGAAGATGGCTTTCATGACTAAAGAGGTTATCAGGTTGGCCGGAACTGAATCGATTCTGACCAATGTTATATAACTTAAATGATAGTTTCTCTCTGTGACACCTTGGAGAGATGCCAGAGGGCTGCAAGACTTTCTTCAGGTATACCAAATTCAGGCCATGAAAATCTAGATAAATTCAACATGGCAGCAGTGTTTACTCACACCTCATGGTCATTTGGAATTTTGCAGTCCAAACATGCTGTCTCTGATTTTTTTCTGACGCTGTCCCAGAACCTTCTTACAAGTAATCATTGGACTACGTGGACACTTTATATAGACTTAATCAAAGTGGCCTATTTAAACTAAAGACTGCTGCTATTTGGGGATCTTTGGGATAATTTGAAACCCTGCTGAGATTTGTTGACATGGAATTATTAGAAGTGTGTAGGAGGAATTTATCGTATCTTATTTTTCTCATGGTGGAGAGCTTGAGAGAGTGGTCTTGGGCCTTCTTTTGTGACTGTCTTTCCATTTTTGCAATTCTCTTTCCATTTCAGATTATCATGAAGTATCACCTCAGACCAGTAAGTACACATTACAGAAGTTTCATGAGCCATGGACTCCAACTGTGGTACACAATCTAAAATGTCCAACCTTGTCCCAAATATACTGATTGCAGAGCAAGTAAAGTAGTAGGCCCTACAGGCTTTTTGCCACAGGCGATGGGTGGAAACCACAGGAGCAGGTTCAATATTAGAAAATTTTCCAGATAGTAAAAGGTGTTAACCAGTATACTATGTCAATCCCCAAAATGGTGTGTTCAGTAGAGATCTTCAAACAGAGAGTGGATACTGATTTCTGATATTCCAACTCTGATTATGTCCATTAGGAACTGTTCTGTAACACTGAACAAGAAACTGCCTTGTGAATTGATTCCACACTTGGGACTTTACAGGCCATGCCCTTCTGCAAAGTACTCCTTTATATTCTTGAAATGTGCTACCGTAGTCCTGCTCAATCCTCTGTTCTCCAGGCTTAACCCATCTATCTTTATTTTGCACAATTATATGCCATCAACTCTGGTTTCCATATCTGAGATTCACTGTATCTCTTCTAGCTCTTTCTCCCACCTCCAAACCTCCAGTGGCAACTGAATGCTTTACGGTCAACTTCACTGTGACCAATTTGATCTATAGGCCAGAAATGGCTAATCCCACATCAAGGATTTTCAGCTCAACACAACGATTCTTCATTATTTTGGTAAGAAGATCAATGCATACTTAGTCCAATAGCTCTTAACTTAGTACTTTCATAATATACGCAGCAATAGCATTTTACTATTGACAATACTTTTCATTAAACCAAAGCAAGGTATCTTATGTAAATTGGTGAGGAGACAAATGCATACTTATCCGAGTAGCTCTTCCACATAAGATTTTATAAAATAATCAGCAATCGTGTTTTACCACCAGCAATAAATCGTTTTTCCTTTACACCTAGCTGGGACAGATATTGAATACCAGCAAGATTGGTCCTGATTTGATCAACTGTAGTTTATCAACATTAAGGTAGGTAATATGGGATGGAGATTTTTTTCGTGATACCTAAATGCCCTGTTATGGGGGTGAAAGTATTCTGATATGGGCATCTCGCAACATCTAGTCATATTTTAGAGCAGCGGTCCCCAACGTTTTGTGCAACAGGGACCGGTTCCATGGAGAGAGGTTTTTCCACGGATCGGAGGGGGCATAGTTTGATATGCTGCCTGCATCCCATTGATGGTGCTTCGCTTGTTTGCATGGCCCGGTTTCTCTCATGGCACGGCCAGGGATCGGAGACCCGTTTTAGAGAACCCCTAGTTTCTTTCAGTTGCAGTCTGTAACATATCACATTGATATACAAATCTCTAAAAGACTCATTTTCATCCTAAACCATTTCTTTGCTTCAATATTCAGTTCCTATCACTTTGCTAGATGCTCCATGGTTAGCTTCCTCTATTCCTTCCCACAATCAGGTTTGAAGTGGAATTCAAATGAAACACCAGATTAAAAATACTGCCTGAAAAACTCAAAAAAGAGGGTGGTAGAACTGCTAATGTAGGAAGCCATTCAAGAATGAAATCAGCTAGGAAATACCCAGAAGGGATCCTGAATAGTTAAACCAGTGGGAAGAAAAATGTGAGGTGGCATACTCATGGAACAAACCAGTGTCAATAAAATCGTAAAGGTTGCAGTAATACAGAACTGTATTAATTCTGAACTGGAAACCCTCACCTTTTAGGCCTGCAAGGTGGATCCAAGTGTAACATTACCTATTTGAAATCATCCTAAGTCCTCTATAGCTTCTCTGAATATATCTTAAGTTGTGTCTTTTCATTCTCAGACCTGTGAATCAGGGCAAGAACACCGGAGTAGACAGTGTCTGCTGCTACCGTAAAACCACCACAACTCCCCCTTTTGATCGAGTGAACATATATCACAAATTCAGAAATGAGACCAATGGTTTCACCAAAATGGAGAGGTACAACTTGGACCCAAACAGCCTTTTTGTTAACGGTAAGAATAAGATGGCTTTCATGACTAAACAGGTTATTTATTCATTCATTTATTTATTTAGGAAATTTATATTGCTGCCTATTTGCACATGGCAACTCAGGTTATAAGGTTATGAGGTTGGCTGGCACTGAATCGGTTCTGACCAATGTTATGTAACTTCAGTGATAGTTCCTGTCTGTGTCACCATGGAGAGATGCTAGAGGGCTACAAAACTTCATTTAGCTCTACCAATTTCGGGCTACAAAAATCTAGATGACTATAACAGGGCAGCGGTGTTTACTAACTTGTCATGGTCATTTGGAGTTTTGCTGTCCAGAGTGCTGGCTCTGTTGTTCTGGATTATTTTTCCCTGATGCTGTTCCAGGACCTTCTTAGAATCGATCATTGGACACTTTTATATAGAGTTAGTTCACAGTGCCGTACTTAAACTAAAGTGCTATTTGGGGCTCTTCAGGATTATTTGCAACCATACTATCTGAGATTTGTTGACACAGAATAGTTGGAAGTGTGTAGGAGGAATTTATCATATCTTATTTTTCTCATGGTGGAGAGCTTGAGAGCGACTTCCCATATCAGCGAGTATGCTCTTGTGACTTATTTTGTGACTCCCTTTCCATTTTTGCAACTCTCTTTCCATTTCAGATTATCATGAAGAATCACCTCAGACCAGTAAGTACACATTTACAGAAGTTTCATGAGCCATGGACTCCAAGTGTGGTACACAATCTAAAATGTGAAATCTTGTCCCACATGTACCAATTGCAGAACAAGTAAAGTAGTATGCCCTAGAGCCATGATGGCGAACCTATGGCACGCATGCCACAAGTGGCACGCGGAGCCATATCGGTGGGCACGCAAGCTCAGGTCCAGCTGATTTTCAGGCCTTCTGGGCCCACTGGGAGTCGGGAAACAGGCCGTTTCCAGCCTCTGGAGGGGGTGGGGAAGGCCCATTTTTTGCTCTCCCCAAGCTCCAGAGCCTTTCTAGGAGCCTGGGGAGGGCGAAAACGGCCTTCCCCACCCCCCCGGAGGTCCTCCGGAGGCCGGAAATGGCCCATTTCCCAACATCCGGTGGGCCCAGTAGACCCGTTTTTCACTCTTTCTAGACTCCAGAGGCTTTCTTGGAGCCTGGGGAGGGCGCAAA
>QLTV01002981.1:201937-230560 GCA_003457575.1 Thermophis baileyi | reverse complement strand
CACAACAACTCCCCCCTTTGCTCGAGTGAACATGTATCACAAATTCATAAATGAGACCAATGGTTTCACCAAGATGGAGAGATACAATCTGGACCCAGACAGCCTTTTTGTAAATGGTAAGAAGCAAATATTGCTTTCATGACTAAACAGAGTATGAGGTTGGCCGGCACTGAATCGGTTCTGACTAATGTTATGTAACTTCAGTGATAGTTCCTGTCTGTGTCACCATGGAGAGATGCTAGAAGGCTACAAGACTTCCATTAACTCTACAAAATTTGGGGTACAAAAATCTAGATGACCACAACATGACAGCAGTGTTTATTAACACCTCAGCTGTTCTGGATTATTTTTCCCTGACACTGTCACAGGATCTTCCTACAAGCAATCATTGGATTAGGTGGACACTTTAGTTTAAAGTGGCCTACTTAAACAAAAACTGCTGCTATTTGGGGACCTTCAGGATAATTCACAATCCTATTTGAGATTCGTTGACATGGAATACTTGGAAGTGTATAGCAGGAATTTATCGTACCTGATTTTTCTCATGATGGAGAGCTTGAGAGCGATTTCCTATATCAGTGTGTCCTTGTGCCTTCTTTTGTGACTCTCTTTCCATTTTTGCAACTCTCTTTCCATTTCAGATTATCATGAAGCATCACCTCAGACCAGTAAGTACACCTTTACAGAAGTTTCTTGAGCCATGGACCCCAACTGTGGTATCTAATGTAAAAAGTCCAACCTTGTTCCACATGTACCAATTGCAGAACAAGTAAAGCAGTAGAGGCCTTTGCCAAGAGCCATGGGTGGAAAACACAGGGATGTAGGAGCAGGTTAAATATTAGAAGATTTCAGACAGTAAAAGGTTTCAATCAGTGTACCATCTCACTTCCCAAAGTGGTGTATTCAGTAGAGATCTTCAGAGTGGATACTGATTTCTGATATTCCATCTTTGATTATGACCAATAGGATTTTTTCTGTAACACTGAACAAGAATCTGGCTTGTGAATTTAATTGTGCATCTTGGGAATTTACAGAACAGCCCATGTCCTTTTGTTTACATTCTTGAAATATTCTACCATAATCCTGCTCAGGCCCCTGTTTTCCAGGCTTAACCCATCAATTTTCTAGCAATATTTTTTTACTACCAGCAATAAATACATAGTTTTTCCTTTAAACCTAGCTGGGACAGATATTGAAGGCCAGCAAGATTGGTCCTGATTTGATCAACTGTAATTTATCAACGTTAAGGTAAGTAATATGAGATGGATATTTTTTTCGTGACACATAAATGTCCTGTTATGGGGATGAAATGATTCTAAAATGGACTCATATTTGAGAGAACCCATAGTTTGTTTCAGTTCCAGTCTGTAACATATCACATTGATATAGAAATCTCTAAAAGACTCCCTTCCGCATTTTTATCCCAAATCATTTTTTTGCTTCAATATTCCGTTCCTATCACTGTACTGGAGGCTCCCTGGTTAGCTTCCTCCATGGCTTCCCAAAATCAGATTTGTAGTGGAATTTAAAATTTAATTATACCAGATTAAAAATACTGACTGAAAAACTCCAAAAAGAGGATGATAGAACTGTGTCCCTCTAATGTAGGGAGCCATTCAAGAATGAAATCAGCTAGGAAATACCCAGAGGGGATCCTGAATAGTTGATCAACTGTAATTTATCAACATTAAGGTAAGTAATATGAGATGGATATTTTTTTCATGACACATAAATGTCCTGTTATGGGGATGAAATGATTCTAAAATGGACTCATATTTGAGAGAACCCATAGTTTGTTTCAGTTCCAGTCTGTAACATATCACATTGATATAGAAATCTCTAAAAGACTCCCTTCCGCATTTATATCCCAAACAATTTCTTTGCTTCAATATTCAGTTCCTATCACTGTACTGGAGGCTCCCTGGTTAGCTTCCTCCATGGCTTCCCAAAATCAGATTTGTAGTGGAATTTAAAATTAAATCAGGGGGAGGAAAAATAGCAATAGCAATAGCACTAAGACTTATATACTGCTTTATAGTGCTTTACAGCCCTCTCTAAGCGGTTTACAGAGTCAGCCTATCATCCCCCAACAATCTGGGTCCTCATTTCACCCACCTTGGAAGGATGGAAGGCTGAGTCAACCTTGAGCCTGGTGAGATTCGAACTGCCAAATTGCAGGCAGCCGGCAGTCAGCAGAAGTAGCCTTCAGTACTGCATTCTAACCACTGTCCTCTATAGCTTCTCTGAATATATCTTAAGTTGTGTCTTTTCATTCTCAGACCTGTGAATCAGGGCAAGAACACCGGAGTAGACAGTGTCTGCTGCTACCGTAAAACCGCTACTGCTCCCCCTTTTGATCGAGTGAACATATATCATAAATTCAGAAATGAGACCAACGGTTCCACTAAGATGGAGAGGTACAACTTGGACCCAAACAGCCTTTTTGTTAACGGTAAGAAGAAGATGGCTTTCATGACTAAAGAGGTTATCAGGTTGGCCGGAACTGAATCGGTTCTGACCAATGTTATGTAACTTAAATGATGGTTTCTCTCTGCGACACCTTGGAGAGATGCCAGAGGGCTGCAAGACTTTCTTCAGGTATACCAAATTCAGGGTACAAAAAGCTAGATGACTACTAGATGGCAAAAAGTATCTATTAACACCTCATGGTCATTTGGAGTTTTGCACACCAGACGTGCTGGCTCTTCTTCTGGATGACTTTTTTCTGACTGTGTCCCAGGACGTTCTACAAGCAATCATTGGACTAGGTGGACACTTTTATGTGTAGTTAATTCACAGTGGCCTACTTAAACTAAAGATTTGGGGACCTTCAGGATAATTCACAACCCTACTATCTGAAATTTGTTGACATGGAGTAGTTGCAAGTGTGTAGGTGGAATTTATCATACCTTATTTTTCTCATGATGAAGAGCTTGAAAGCAACTTCCTATATCAGTGTGTCCTTGTGCCTTCTTTTGTGACTCTCTTTCCATTTTTGCAACTCTCTTTCCATTTCAGATTATCATGAAGCATCACCTCAGACCAGTAAGTACACCTTTATAGAAGTTTCTTGAGCCATGGACTCCAACTGTGGTACACAATCTAAAACGTCCAACCTTGTCCCAAATATACCGATTGCAGAGCAAGTATAGCAGTAGGCCCTAGAGGCTTTTGCCACAACCGATGCGTGGAAACCACAGGGATGTAGGAGCATTTTCCAGACAGTAAAAGGTGTCAACCAGTGTACCATGTCAATTCCCAAAGTGGTGTATTCAATAGAGATTTTCAAAAAGAGAGTGGATACTGATTTCTGATATTCCAACTTTAACTATGACAGTTAGGAATTGTTCTATAACACTGAACAAGAATCTGGCTTGTGAATTTATTGTGCATCTCAGGAATTTACAGAACAGGCCATGCCCTTCTGTATAGTACCTCTTTACATTCTTGAAAAGTGCTACCATAGTCCTGCTCAGGCCTCTGTTTTCCAGGATTAACCTATCAATTTTCTATTGCACAACTTGGTTTCCAGCCCCTGCTCATCCTTCTTGCCCTTTTTTGGACCCACAACAGATCAAGAATAACAGTTAATTTCAAACTGAAAAGCATATGCTTGTTCTTAAACTTCTGTAATCAACCACTGAACCCCATGTTCACGACAGGAACTGCAAGATACAAAACAGTGGTTGATGGATAGATTATATACCATCAATTCTGGTTTCCCTATGTGAGATCCATTATTTCTCTTCCAGCTGTTTCTCCCACTTCCAAACCTCCAGTGGCAACTGAATGCTTTACACTCAACTTCACTACAAAGAATTTGATCTATAGGCCACAGATGAGTAATCCCAAGTCAAGGCTCTTCAGCTCAACACAAGGAGTCTTCAGTAAATTGGTGAGGAGACGAATGCATGCTTACCCCAGTTGCTCTTCCACATAAGATTTTCATAAAATAGCAATAATATTTTACTACCAGCAATAAATACATAGTTTTTCCTTTAAACCTAGCTGGGACAGATATTGAAGGCCAGCAAGATTGGTCCTGATTTGATCAACTGTAGTTTATCAACATTAAGGTAAGTAATATGGGATGGAGATTTTTTCTGTGATACCTAAATGCCCTGATATAAGGATGACTTATCGCAACATTTAGTCATATTTGAGCAAACCCATAGTTTGTTTCAATTCCAGTCTGTAACATATCACATTGATATACAAATCTCTTAAAGACATCCTTCCGCATTTTCATCCCAAACCATTTTTTTTGCTTCAAAATTCAGTTCCTAGCACTTAGCTAGAGGCACTATGGTTAGCTTCCTCCACTTCTTCCAAAAATCAGGTTTGAAGTGGAAGTTAAAATGAAACACCAGATTAAATATACCGTGTTTCCCCAAAAGTATGACCTACCCCGAAAGTAAGTACTAGCTTGATTTGTACATGTGCGTCCAATATAAGCCCTACCCCCAAAATAAGTCATAATTAATCCCCTCCACCCACTCCGGGGTGCAGGGGATGGGGCGAGGCGCAAGGGTAAAAATTAAGCTAGGGTGGGGATGGGGGGTAGAGCTGCCCTACTTGCCAGGCCTTCCACACCCCGACACCTGCCTCACCTTGCAGGCCCACTTCTTCTGCGGGCATGTGTCACCCCCCCCCGGCCTCCGTTCCGCCGTCAGAGGCCTTCGGAAAGCCCTCTGCAGCCAAGAAATGGGCTCCAGACTGACGCGTGCAGCGCCTCCCTGGCCTCGTTTAGCCATCAGAGGCCTTCCGGAAAGCCCTCTGCAGCTGAGAAACGAAGTCCGGATTGACGCATGTGTTGCCCTTGGCCTCTGTTTCGCCATCAGAGGCCTTCCGGAAAGCCCTCTGCAGCGGATAACAGCAAAACGGAGGCCAGCGGCAACACATGTGAGCGATGGCAATCGGCTGCAGAAGTGGGCCTGCAGCAGACTCCTGCTGGGCGGGGCTGTCGGTGCCGCTGCCATGAGGTGTAATTAGACCCCCTGAAAATAAGACCTGATGACTTTTTTGGTGGCAAAAAAATATAAGACCGGGTCTTATATTTGGGGAAACACAGGTACTGACTGAAAAACTCCAAAAAGAGGGTGATAGAACTGTGTCCATCTAATGTAGGGAGCCATTCAAGAATGAAATCAGCTAGGAAATACCCAGAGGGGATCCTGAATAGTTAAACCAGAGGGAAGAAAAATGTGAGGTGGCCTACTCATGGAACAAACCAGTGTCAACAAAATAGTCAAGGTTGCAGTAATACAGCAGGCCTGTATTAAGTCTGAACTGGAAGCCCTCACCTTTTATTTTTTGGCCTGCCAGGTAGATCCAAGTGCGACCTTACCTCTGTGGAGTTTTCTACAGCTTCTGAATATATATCTCAAGTTGTGTCTTTTCATTCTCAGATCCGTGAATCAGGGCAAGAACACCGGAGTAGACAGTGTCTGCTGCTACCGTAAAACCGCTACTGCTCCCCCTTTTGATCGAGTGAACATATATCATAAATTCAGAAATGAGACCAACGGTTCCACCAAGATGGAGAGGTACAACTTGGACCCAAACAGCCTTTTCGTTAACGGTAAGAAGAAGATGGCTTTCATGACTAAAGAGGTTATCAGGTTGGCCGGAACTGAATCGGTTCTGACCAATGTTATATAACTTAAATGATAGTTTCTCTCTGCGACACCTTGGAGAGATGCCAGAGGGCTGCAAGACTTTCTTCAGGTATACCAAATTTGCACTACTAAAATCTAGATGATCACAAGATGGAAGCAGTGTTTATTAATACCTCATGGTCATTTGGAGTTTTTCTGTCCAGGCCTGCTGCCTTTGTTCTTCTGGATGACTTTTCTCGGATGCTGTCCCAGGACCTTCTTACAAGCAACCACTAGGTGGACACTTTATATAGAGTTACTTCACAGTGGCCTACTAAAACTAAAGGCTGCTGCTATTTGGGGACCTTCAGGATAATTTGAAAACCCGACTATCTGAGATTTGTTGACATGGAATAATTGGAAGTGTGTCGGAGGAATTTATCGTATCTTATTTTTCTCATGGTGGAGAGCTTGAGAGAGACTTCCCATTTTAGTGTGTCCTTGTGCCTTCTTTTGTGACTGTCTTTCCATTTTTGCAATTCTCTTTCCATTTCAGATTATCATGAAGTATCACCTCAGACCAGTAAGTACACATTACAGAAGTTTCATGAGCCATGGACTCCAACTGTGGCACACAATCTAAAATGTCCAACCTTGTCCCAAATATACTGATTGCAGAGCAAGTAAAGTAGTAGGCCCTACAGGCTTTTTGCCACAGGCGATGGGTGGAAACCACAGGAGCAGGTTCAATATTAGAAAATTTTCCAGATAGTAAAAGGTTTCAACCAGTATACCATGTCACTTCCCAAAGTGGTGTGTTCAGTAGAGATCTTCAAACAGAGAGTGGATACTGATTTCTGATATTCCAACTCTGATTATGACCATTAGGAACTGTTCTGTAACACTGAACAAGAAACTGCCTTGTGAATTTATTCCGCACCTTGGGACTTTACAGGCCATGCCCTTCTACAAAGTACCCCTTTATATTCTTGAAATGTGCTACCATAGTCCTGCTCAATCCTCTGTTCTGTTCTCCCATCTATCTTTATTTTGCACAATTTGGTTTCCAGCCCCTGATCTTCCTTCTTGTCCTTTTCTGGATCCTCAACAGATTGAGAATAACAGTTAATTTCAAACTGTGAAAAGCATATGCTTAAACTTCTGTTCATGAGAGATCAACTCTGGTTTCCATATCTGAGATTCACTGTATCTCTTCTAGCTCTTTCTCCCACCTCCAAACCTCCAGTGGCAACTGAATGCTTTACGGTCAACTTCACTGTGACCAATTTGATGTATAGGCCAGAAATGGCTAATCCCACATCAAGGATTTTCAGCTCAACACAACGATTCTTCGTTAATTTGGTAAGAAGATCAATGCATACTTAGTCCAATAGCTCTTCCACATAGGACTTCCATAATATAGTCAGCAATAGTGTTTTACTATTGGCAATAATTACATAGTTTTTTTCTTTATACCTAGTTAGGAGATATATTGAAAAACAGTGACATTGGTCCTGATTTGATCAACTGTCGTTTATCAACATTAAGGTAAGCAATATGGGTTGGAAATTTTTTAGTGATCCGTAAATGCCTTACTATGGGGATTAATGGATTCTAATATAGATCTCTCACAACATCTTGTCAAATTTGAGAGAACCCATGGTTTATTTCAGTTCCATTTTTCAACATGTCACTATTATTCCCATTCTAATTTCTAAAAAACTCAGTCCCTCATTTTCATCCCAACAATTTCTTTGCTTCAATGTTGAAATGAGCTTGAAAATAAACAGGGGCAAACTAAATAATCAAACCGGCAGGAAGAAAAAATGATACAAAGCAGTGTCAAGAAAAGAATCAAGGATATAGGTTGCTGAAATACAACAGAGCTGAAATTGAAGTCCTTTTATACTTCAGATTGCTAGGTAGTTCCAAGATCTGTACACCTGTTGTGAATATGTTTTTATTTGGATCTTTTCCTTCTCAGATCTGTAAATCAGAGGAAGTACACTGGAGTAGACAGTGTGTGCTGCTATCGTAAAGCTGCTACAGCCCCCCCTTTTGATCCAATCAATATATATCAGAAATTCATAAATGAGACCAACCATTTCACCAAGATGGGGAGGTACAACCTGGATCCAAACAGCCTTTTTGTTAATGGTAAGAAGCATAATTTTGCTTTCGTGACTAAAAACGTTTGAGGCTGTTCAGCACTGAATTAGTTCTGACCAACATTACCTAACTTAAATGGTGATGTGTCTCAATAACAGCAAGAAGAGATGCTAGTGGGCTACAATTTTTTTTCTGTCTACCTGATTTGGGTTACAAAAATCTGGATGATCATTTGGAATTTTGTAGTTCAGAGCTGGTAACTCTGTTCTAAATTTACTTTTGTCTGGTGATGCCCCAGGACCTTCTACAAGCAAACATTGGGCTAGAATGGACACTTTATACTAATAGCAGACCACTTGTTATTCTATTAGAGAGCAAATAATTTCTACCCAAAGACGATTATCACATCACATAAATTTTATACAAAATTCCTTAGAACATTGAAATTGCTTGCTGTACTTTATAGAAATAGTCATAATCTTGAAATACCCTTTCATGTTTAGGATGGACCTGGCCTAATGTGTCAAGCAATTAAAAATGGTTGCATGGTGTGTACTTTCAAACTTTTCTGAACAAATGATAAATTTTATCATATGGGGAAAAGTTGATGATTTTGAAGAAAAAATGGATGAAAGATTTGTAAAATTAAGAGAGCAGATAAAAGAAGATGTTGCTAAGTGAATGTAGACTTTAGAACTCACGTCAGATAGGCTATTCTTAGAATGTGGAATAAATATAAATATAGATTCTGCCTGAAAACACCTTTTTGGCTTTCAGTGCAAGAAGCATTTTATAGAAGAGAAATGATAAGTGGTTCATTTATTGTGATGTACTAAATTTTTCACAAGGGGATTGTAAATTGAAATCAAGAGAAGATTCAAAATATTCTTGTTAATGTTTTTCTTATGTACACTTAACAGAAAGTTTTAGTGGATAAAAGATTTTATGGTTTTCAACAATATGAGACTGACTTTGAAATATAACTATGTATTAATGATGAACATGTTATTGCTAAGCTGTACAAACTTCTGATGAAACTTCAGAAAAAGAACACATGAAAGAATGTATGATAAAATGGGCTAAAATTTTTGGCTACAATATACAAATGGATCAATGGGAAAATATGTCGCTAAAAGGCTGAAATTTAGATTAGGTTGTAATCTCAAAGAGAATTTTTATAAAATGATGTACATTACTATCTGTCAGCAGAGAAACTGTTTAGATTGTATAAAGGCACTTTGAATATTTGCTGGAAATGTGAAGGAACAACATGAAGGGACATTTTAATCATGTTTTGGTGGACATGTACAAAAATAAAAAAAGGTTGGATGCAAATGCATACTGTACATTAAGAAGATTGTAAAGGTTAAAATTGAAACCAGAGACTTTCCTTTTGGGACCAATGGACAGGCAACTAGAAAAAAGCCATGGAACTTTGTTTTATGTATAACTGCAGCAAGATTATTATATGCTGATAAGAGGAACAGTTCGACACTAGCCACAATAAAGGAAAAGATGATGAAGATGATGGAACTAATGAAGGTGGCTAAATTAACTTCTTTGATCAGAAAAAACCCAATATCTACATTTATGGCTGACTGGAAATTCCTTCTAGACTTTTTGCATTAAACAGAAAAAATGCATTTATGATTTGTGGTTTTGATTTGAAAAAAAAAATGATAATAAAAAAGTGTGCTTTTTTGTAATATAGAGTAAGAGACAATTTTGTACATATATTTGCTGCCAAGAAAATTGGAAACTTGTTTCTTTTTCACACTTGCTTTTCTCTTACTTTGCTTTTTTACTCTTTATTAGTTTGTGTTAGTTTTTTGGTTCTTAATAAAATTCTGATTAAAATATAACTTTATTAGGGGTTGAAGAATCACTAAATTTGTTGAAACATATTGTTATGAAGGTTGGAAATCACTTCTTCATACGTTTATTTTCTCTTTCTTCATTATATTCTTACTTTTCTTTTTTCTCTTTTTTTGTTTTCCAAACACTTTTTGCTTCTCTGTATTCTTTTTTCCATTAAATTTACTTTGTACTAGATTTTACTGTTATAACCAAAATTCTTAATAAAAATTATAATCAAGGAAGCAGCCATGACTATGACTGCTTTGAATTTTGCTTGATAGTAAAGTGGGAAAAGAAAGAAAAAGAAAAAATAGCAGATCGCTTCTTGTTTCCTTCTAGGATATTCTCCATCTACAACTGATTCAGCTCCAGATCTAGTAGGCTATGAGCTTGGTTTCAAAGTTATGAACAAGAACTTGACCAATACAAATCCATTATCACCAGAATATAAGCAATTGATGGGTTCCATCAGTAACGAGGTGAGGATTTTCACTTAGAAGTCCTCTACTGCAAACCCTGAATGGAAACATGATAGGGAACTACCATGAAATAATGCCGTTGCAAGTCTCTCTCACATTCTCCAATTCCCTCTTTTTGTAAGATGTTTTTGAATTAATTTTCCTAATTTGCATCCATTCCTTCCACAAACTGGCATACCTACAACTTTATAATAACAATAAAGTAGTTCAGGAAGAGAATGTCCATTAAATCTGAATGTCCATTAATTTCAAACATATCACTTTATCAATCGACCTCATGTGTCTAAATACATCATTGATGTAAATTGATTGTTTGTACTGGTAGTAATAATTTCAATGTAATAGTTAAATCTTGATTTAATGGGCAAAGTCTCAATTAGACATGTCTATGGAGATTCTCAGTCATCCAGGTCATGGATGTCCCAAAGAAAAACAAGAAAGTCCAGATGCCTCCTGAAAAAAACACCTTTGGGATGATCTCAATTGGACAGATCTTACTCCATTTAATGATAGAATCAGAGTGAAAATTTTGTATCTGAATCCAATGAATCAAGGTAGAATAGAATAGAACAGAACAGAACAGAACAGAACAGAACAGAACAGAACAGCTTTATTGGCCAAGTGTGATTGGACACACAAGGAATTTGTCTTCGGTGCATAAGCTCTTATTGTACATGAAAGCTATAAGTGATAAATCATAATCATAGTCATCATAAAAATACATAAATCATAAATCATAAGATACAACACTTAGTGATTAAACTGCAACTGTAGTGTAGTTCTACTGGAACAGTTTGTTCTCAGATCTGTTTTGGGTACTCACCTCTTTCACAACTCAATAGTGTAGGTGACTTATTGTGCACCAAACAAGAGATCTAAAAGTGTAGATTTAAGCTTAATAGGATTTAATTTGATTTGATTCCAGTTGAATCAACTCTTCCACCAGAGTTCCATCAGCGATGGATTCAAAATTTGTGCTGTAACTAAATTAAGGTGAGTATTTACAAAGGTGGCTCTGAGCAAGATCTTGATGACATCATTGAGTTTATAAACAATTAAATCAAAACCAAGTGAATTGTTAATGGCTTATTATGGTACGTGAATTCAGCCAGATGTGGCTTACTCAAGAAACTATACTTAAGTAAATTATGGTTTCATAAAATATTTAAATTATGCCTATACACTCATTGTTTGGATCTTATCTGTCCTCAATACCAAGCACTTGAAGATACCACTTAAATCTGGCTACATAAAACTTTTAACTGAGATAGTATTCTCTAGGTGAGGGATTGTTTTTACAGCATACTAGGAAACTATTTATCAATGTTGCATTAACCTACAAATAATAAAATAAAAATAAGAGAGCACAGTATTTCCCAACTCACATTCTCAAAGCACGTTGGACTTTTAACTTCCAGAATTCCAAACCAGCATGTCTGTAAAGGAACTAGAGTCCCCTTTCCCTTCCTTACCCACCTTTCCAAGTAAAGTAGAGCAGATGCTGCAGGGTAGACATCAAAATAGCACTCCCCAATTTTTACATTTCTTCAAACTTCTCAACTATGATACAATTTAGAGCTACTGAAAATAAAGGAGAATTTCATTCCTTACCTCTTTCCTGCATACAGGCCATTGCTTTCCATCCACTTCCATCCAGCTAGCACTGGATAGCTGGGCCTAATTACAAAAACTCTGTGCAAGTTCATCAGGAGCTCTTTCTAAATTGCAGCTTGGGAGAGAGAGAGAAGAAAAGTGCCTCAAAGAGATTTTTTAAAAAAGGGGGTGGGAGTCAGAAAGAATAACAAACTATGTATCAGAAACAGAATGCCCATTTTAGGCACTGGCCGCATTCATTCCTTACTAGGCCTACCATGTGGATCTTCCTTCACTAACAGATTAGTCCTGGAAAATGCAGCTCTTGGCATTAAAAAGGTTGCTAGGCCCTGCTGCTGTTGAGCAAGGTATCTTAGGAAAGGTATTCCAAAATAATCAAATATGAGAATGGCCAGATTTATTTCAAGACATTGAAATCTTCCAGTCCGGTTGATATTGATTGAAAGAATTAAGGGCAAGGATGTGAGTGAAAGCAAAAGCAGACATGATTTTGTCTCTGGGCCTGGGGTGTCAGGAGGTATGGCTGAGCCCATGCTATGGTTATGTTCATTTATCATTAATAAGCTTGTTTCTTCCCCTGGCTGAGGTTTATATATATGTGTGTGTGTGTGTGTGTGTGTGTGTGTGTGTGTGTGTGTGTGTGTGTGTGTGTGTGTGTGTGTGTGTGTGTGTGTGTGTGTGAAAATATATATAATATTTTCTAAGCTTCACAGCGTGATGGAAGATAGATAAAGAAAATCAAACATCACTGTAGAATTGCAAATTCTTCTCCTGAACTTTAATAATAGGGCTATGTTACCATTTGCACTGAAATTCTTTTTTATTGCTCTCTTTATTGTGTGTGTGTGTGTGTGTTGTCTTTTCCCTGCTTTAAATATTGTTAGCTACACAAAATCATGAACTTGAGATGTGAGCGGCCATATAAATTGAAAAAATGAATTTTTAAAAATAAAAGTATGGTTCACTTGGAGTATTGCAGCATTGGTTAATAATCAGAGGCATAGAAGTACCTCAGATCACGATGGTCAGCTAGTTGACACGTTCCTCATTTATGTAGAGTTCTGATAACACAAGAAACCCAGCTTAATAAAGAAAAATATTGCATGCGCGTATATTAATCCTAAACTGATGGACTATCTTACGATTAATGTGCTGGCCTGTTCATACAACATATTGTCAGTGTCTGATAGCTACAGCACATTGAATCACAAAAATGCCCAATAAGCTGTTATTGTAGCCCATTTTAATTGTGTGAACCCAACCTTATTTTATAAATAAGGCAAAAGTTATCTTGCTTATCTAATGCACATATCAGAATGGGAAATGTTTCCAGGAAATCTTCATTTTTTAATGTGCTGAAATCCAGAAACTTCATGGAGATGCATTATTATTTCCATCAAAGTAAATTTGGCCCACTCCTAATAGGTAAATTTACATAATAATCCATCATGTGGCTTGTCTGGTTTGAGCTGAGTCTGTTGGGTTTTAACCTCAGCCACTGTACATCAGGCCTTATTTTTGAATTTATTATTTAGTGACCTAGGCAAATTTGCTTTTTTCAGTAAAAGATGCCAAGAGCAATATATTTCTTTGTGGGTAGTTGAGAAGCCTTTGACTAAGATGGTAGGAAATATAGTTCTCAGTGGTTCTGCTGGCTAGAAATTCTGCACCACTGAAAAAGCCATTTATGGCAAAGAATATATTAGCAAAATACTTTGATTATGAAGTTTCAGCATACTATAGTAGGGGTCTTTTGTTCTGTGTGCATTTTGATCTTAGACATGTCATCAAGACATAAAAACTCAAGATGATTTTGAAAGTTACCTCTGAAAATGCCTGACTTTATCTAGCAGTAATACAATTTGAAATGCTTTTGTGCATTAAAACATTTTACTGCTAATCCGACTTGCTTCTTAGCTTTAGTCTGAAGTCGACTCATGTTTCTTTTTTCTCTCTTCCTGAACCCCCACTATATGTTTTAGAATCGGTTCCATCATAGTTGATTGCAAGTGTTACTTCCATCCTGCAAGGAATATCAGCAAAGACACCATCAAAAATGTCTTTCAACAAGAGACCCAGAATGCCACCTCTCAGTGGCTGGGTAGCAGGTTCCACATCATGGGCTTCACCATTGAAGGTATAAAGTTTGGCATGAACTAAAATGGTAATGGTCATTAATTCAGGCCTCACAACTTTAAGAAATCTATAATATCTCCTTTCCTATTACTTATGTCAGATAGACCGACAGATAGATCTGAGCGGTGTGGTGGTCTAGTGGCGAAGATACTCACCTCCCACTCAGAACATTGAGAAGTCAATCCTAGGTAGCGGCAGATGTTTCTCTCCTAGGGCACAAAGAAAAAATATCTACTGCAAACTCCACCTGGTATCAGGAAGGGCATCTGGCCAGTAAATGCTCAGCTCCATTCAGTCACCGCAACTCTAGCCCAAATTAAGGGATTACAGGGTTGTTAAAAGGGAGACAGATTAGATTAGATTAGATTAGATTAGATTAGATTAGATTAGATTAGATTAGATTAGATTACATTACATTACATTACATTACATTACATTACATTACATTACATTGGCGGGTGGGGCAGGCAGGCAGGCAGATTTTAACACTCTTAGGGCAGGGGTGGGTTCTAACTTACCTCGCCGCCGGTTCGCTTCCTCCCGCGCTGCGTGGGCGCCCGTGTGCTTTGTGCGCGCATGCGCAGTGCCAAAAACAAAATGGTGACGCCTATGGCGCCACCAAGAGACTTGGTTCATGGGCATGGCCAGCCGGCCACCGCTCCCGGTTCAGCGAGCGGGGATAAATTCCCGCTACCGGTTCTATAGATCCGGTCCGAACCGGGAGCAACCCACCTCTGTCTTACGGTCTTTCAGAAGCTTATAATAACTTTGCTACAAGACTTTTGGACTTGCAGTGAGAGGACCCCCACCATGTGTGGAATGTTTGTTTGTTTACTATATCTTTTATATTATTTTGTCCCAAGGGCTTTAGGCAGTAACAGTGAACAATTAACAAAAACAACCCTAGATACATATAGAATAATAATCTATAAAAATAGATGCCAGAGATCCCTTGTGTATATTATAAAACACCCTTCTGTACCAATGAAGAGAAAAGTATTTCCTAAATCACAGGAGGGTTACATTAACTGTATTTTAAAATTATATAGTTTATTTAATTAAATACTAATGTATATTATTATTATTGCATTGTTGTTAGCTTTTGTACACTATTTTGAATTGCCTTGACTGAGTGATTATTAAATTTACAAGAAAATAAATGTTTGTTATATTTGTGCACTTCTTTTTCTATTGAAAATTCTTGAAACAAATACCGAAGCAGTAACCAATCAGCTCCCGCACATGCTAAAGGTGAAGAACTTCACTGTAAATTTCACCATTATCAACTTGCCATACAAGGGCATGAAGGATCCAAAGTCAGATGTTTATCAGAAAACCAAAGCGAGCATCAAGGATGAGGTAAATGGCTGAAAACATCTATAGGATTCATTGATGTTAAAGTCCCAAAATGTGTGTAGATTTTCTGCCTACAAGAAGAAACAGCAGTAGTTCTACAGTTTGGAAGGTGTTTTTTTTAATCCACTGTGCATTGGAACAATACTAATGTAATGTTATAGTACAATAGAAGGCAGTGTGATTGGGGTTTTTTAAGTGCCTTCCCTTAAAAAAAAGATTGATAAATAGCAAATGTATCCCACCCCTGATCATCTTTTTCCTCTCCAAATCTTCAAGTGTGTTCCTTTCTGCTCCCAAGCAAAGTCTTTAAAATTAGTATGTTTAAGAGGAAGTATCGCAATTACAATAAGACTAACTTTGGAAAGAAAAATTAATGTACCTATCTGTTAGTCCACATGCCCCCTGCTTTTAAAGAAATGCAAGAATATTTACAAAAAGAACTGTTCTATTCATCCTCCATTTCAGAGTTAGAAGAGGGAAAGTGACCCTTTGACAAATTCTCCTCATTGATAGATATCTTTGCCAAATGGAAGTCAGATACTGAAGGGAAGGATTGAGTAAGACTTGGGCAGTGGTGAAATCCAAATTTTTTTACTACCGGTGCTGTGGGTGTGGCTTGGTGGGCGTGGCTTGGTGGGCATGGCAGGGGAAGGATACTGCAAAATCTCCATTCCCACCCCACTCCAGGGGAAGGATACTGCAAAATCTCCATTCCCACCCCACTCTGGGGCCAGCCAGAGGTGGTATTTGCCGGTTCTCCGAACTACTCCAAATTTCTGCTACCGGTTCTCCAGAACCTGTTAGAACCTGCTGGATTTCACCCCTGGACTTGGGTCATCTTCTCCATTACCTAAAAGGCATCTTGGGCAGTTTAACATAGCCAGAAAATATAATGTCCTGCAGAACCGCCAATTAGCAACAGATGCAATATCTAACAGCCAGCCTAACTCCTTGAGAATACCGGAGGAATGAGCAGATCACCCCAATTTTGCTCCATTTTACAATTCACATGAGTAGGCCAGTTATGATGTCCATTGTATATTAACAACTGCTAATTTTCCATCTTGGAATTCTTTACTTTTTGAAATTTTATAATGCTTTATATTTTTTTTTAAAAATTAATCCTAAATTATTCTGGTTTTAATATTTAATTTTATTGATTACATTGTGCACCAGCCAGAGCCCCTTAAAAGTTTTATTAAACCAGACTCTGTTTTATAAAATTTCAAAAGGTGAAGAATTCCAAGGTGGAAAATTTGCAGACAGGGGGGTTCTCAAGGGTCCAGCCAACCCCATGGTTGTGTGGGCCCCTGTGTTCCCCATTCAAGGGGGAACCCATAATATGAATCTGTAGTGAATTTCTTTTATATCTGTCATCCCACATTTGACACCATGAGTATTTTACACCTCTTGAGCGAAGGATAATGTTGCAGCTTTAGCCAGCATGTTCCTTAAAGCAGAATTAAGTATGGAAGAAGTTTTCCATTTCAAACCTGAAGGAAAAGTGTCAAGAGGAATAGGTTTGGTTCTTTCTTAACTCATTATCATTCCTGGTAGTCCATTAATCCATCCTCTTCTTTTTCCTTGGAACAGCTCAACCATCTATATCAACGCAGTGATCTGAACAAGAGTTTTCTGGGCTGTTCTGTGAAAAACTTGAGGTGCGTCTTTAAACAGAATGCGAAGCTAATTGTGTATCCAGTCCACATTCACAAATCTATTTGTTGTTTGTATTTGCTACTGCCACTGCTGTTCCAAAACTCTAATGAGTCCTTTCTTTTTACATTAACAAATAAAAATCTCAGATTTTTATCTTCTCAACCTCACTTTTTAATATTTACCATAGCTTGTATTTTTCTTTTTCAGACCCACTAGCCATGAAACTCAAACTGATGTCAGTTCTATCTGCACATTTGCAGTGGAGTTTGGTTCAAGGACTTTTGACAAAGACCTTGTGTATGATATATTTAAAAACATGACTCAGAATGCCTCCCTAATGGGGAAATACAGCCTGGACAATAACAGCATAAATATTAATGGTAAGATGAGGGAAGCACAAGGTATGTTTGACAGAGGTAGATGCTATAAATTAGAAAAGGAGAGACGAGTCAAGGTGAGAATCTTGGACTCTGCCAGGGATTTCCATGAGTGGGGGTGTGTAAAAAAAAATCAAGATGGCAGCCATCACCATGCAATAAAAGCATCACATGTAAAAGAGAGGCAAAGCTTCTGTTGCATGGTGGTGGTTGTCATCTTGACTTGTTTGATCCCTACGGGACTCTGCCTATCTTTTGCCCCTTCCATATTTAATGGAATCCTTACTTCCCTTCCATTCTTTTCCAGCGTATCCTTCAGCCATAGCAACAGAACCATCCAAACAAGGTAATTAGGGTCTTTTATCTCAAGATATTTTAGCTTCTGATTTCAGTACCCCCGTTCCCTCTACGTTGAACTCAGGGGTGGGCTTCAAAATTTTTAGCAAGGGGTTCTCTGCCCGGTTGCTGGGTGGGCGTGGCCATGTTGGGCATGGCCTTGTCGGCCTCCTGCACCACGGTGGGGGGGCGTTTTTGCCCTCCCCGGGCTCCGGAGGCTTTCCTCGAGCCTCCGGGGGGACGAAAACAGCCTCCCCAGGCTCCGGAGGCCCTCTGGAGGCTGGAAACAGGCCCGTTTCTGGCCTTCCCGAACTTCCGGTAGGCCCGTTTTTTGCCCTCCCCGAGCCTCCACTTACCTGCACTTACCTGCATCCAAAATGGGCCGTGTGGGGACTCCTGGGAGGGGCCGGGCCAGCCAGGAGTGGGATTTGGGGGTTCTCCGATCTGCACAGAATCTTAGCTAGAGGTTCTCCCGAACTCCTGCGAACCCCCAGCAGCCCACCCCTGGTTGAACTGAAGAAATGTAGAATTGTTATTGTATCAGTCCCTACAGAAGATGCTATATAAACTGGAACAGAATCAGCATAGTCTACCCAAAACACACATACACATGCACGTGGCTTGTGGAAATGGGCAGGGTGTAAATTTCATCATTAAATTTATGCATTTGCATTATTTCTTATTTCCAGAGCTCCCTTACTGGGCCATCATCCTCATATGCTTCTCCGTCTTACTGGGTTCTATCTTTTTCTTTCTTCTGTGTGTTTTGGTATGTATGCACTATGCTTCAAAGTAGGGCTAATGATGAGTTTCTAATATAAGGAATCCTCAGCACTCTTCCAATAAATACCTGAAGAGTGTGTATGTTTTCTCAGAAGAATTTTAATAATAGTGGATGGGAATGTGATGAAACAGTTTCCTTGAGACCTCCTAGGATGTTAATGGAGGCAATTCTGGGAATGAAGGACCTTAAAAGCAGTTAATGGAGCCAACGGACGGGGTCTTCTGCTTCATTTGTCCCTCTGACAAAGTCAGATGGAATTGAGGCTGTTAGCTCCTGAAGGAATATCCATCATGAGAGAGAAAATGGACAAAAGGAAGGAAGGCACTTCACTTGTATGTGCATAAAATGTATTTATTTCTGTCTTTAATCAGACTGCTGTGTGGGTGAAGAGGAGAGCAGGCAAGTACCAGATCCAAAGGAACATTTTTGGCCTCTATTTCCCATGCATGGACATGCAAAAATCATAGTGATGTCGATTTTGGAAACTTGACTCCTTCCCTGCAAGAGGACCCTTTTTGCCGAGTTCCATCTTGCACATATTGTGCAACAAAAATATGTTTATTATAACTGGAATGAATTTCTTGATGAAGAAAAGATACTGCATATTCTGTGGAAGACTGCCAGACTGATAGATTGATGGGGTGCCCTATCGTATTTATTTTTTATGTGTTGTGAAACTTGGAGTCTTTTTAAATATCTATAAAAACTACAGATTAGATTATTTTAAGTGCCAAAAAAAGAGAGATTCTGCCTGGAGCATGGATCAGTATTAAACAATTTGCATTCTTTTGAGACTGCAAAGCATCAATGAACTCTATTGCACATTACATTAAAAAATGTAAAAAGAAAATATATACTGTATTCTTTTGCTCAATCAGTAAACATTTCACTTGTGTTTGTTTTTGAAGCATGAATTTCCGTCTTTCAAAGACAATTAAGTTGTTGAAAGGGAAGTCTTACAGTATTTTTTATTTGAGCTGCAATTATGTCATACTATACTGTACTACACTGTACTGTAATATCTGTTTTCAAAATAATGTATTTTGGGTAGAGATGATTTTCAATCCTTTTTTAGATATTTCAAATGTTCCTGATTTTTTACAAATCAATAAACATGAGCAAGAAAATGAAAAACAAAATAAAACCTAAACTTCTACCAAGAATCTAAAATAACTTTTTTTAAGACAATCATGGCATACAGTATATGACTATGAACTCAAGTCTTAGATTACTGTGTACAAGAAAAATATAAGTATGAAGAAATCAGCTTTAGTCAGAAGTGGCATAATTCTTTCTGCATTAATTTTCGGTTATACAGTATATAGCTAAAATTTAGTTGCCACCATCCCAAAATGATAAAGTATTTACACCAAACTTATTTTTGAGAATAACAGATACAGATACAGATTAACAGAGTTGGAAGGGACCTTGTAGGTCATCTAGTCCAACACCACCCCCACCCCGCCCAAGCAGACCGTACACAATTTTTGACAGATGGCAGTCCAGTCTCTTCTTGAAATCTTTTTCTTTTCAGTTCTTTTTCTAGCAGTAAAGTATCTTAGATGTGTTGGGATACAATTACAATATTTTTTGCCTCTCATTCATTCACAGTACTAACCAATTATAAACAATTAAACTTTATTTAACGATTTTGTATTAGCAGCTAGTAGTGAATATGTTAAATTTGTTTAAAAGTCCAACTTACTGTGCTTCTTTACACAGTGATCATTCACTCTTTCACCAAAAGGTCTGTTTTTTGTCTTTTATATACAGGTAAATAATAGATTTACTTATTCAGTTAGATAGATTTCAGTTTAGTAGACCAGATGCAATAGGGGGAAAATCTGTCCATATGTTATATGCTTCAGTACAGTTATAAAATTCCCTTCATGAGTCTGTATATCTATAAAACTGCAAAATATGCATGCATAAAATCTCATTTCCATTTTAAATATTTGGAACAACAGCTGAGTCATATAACATGTAAAGATAAAGACTGGATTCCCCTATTTTAGCCTAGTAAACCATTTGCATTCTCAAGAAATAATACCATGAAAACTTCGTGGGTATGTGAAAAAAGTGAATATGGAGGTACCTGTACTCATTCTTACTTTATTGAGCTTTAGTTGGCCAAGTGTGATTTGACACACAAGGAATTAACCTCTGGTACAGAAGCCCTCAATTCACATGCAAAGCAACATAATAATCATCATCATAAGAATAATACCAATAAAAGGGGGAAGTAAAGAAGATAATAAGGCCAAGTGATAATACTATAATCACACTACATGGATAAATATATATAGACATTACACAATACTGTAAGAATTAGGTGTTCAGCAGAGCAATGGCACGTGGTGGGGAAAACTATGTCTAATTATTATGGCATGCAAAATACTGCTGGTCTTTTCAGCAATGGGTTATTTGAATAATTTAGATTTATTTAAACTGAGAGGCTTCCACATTTCTCAAGGAATAACAATTGAGCTTTTCTGTGTGCTTGCACAGATAAACTAATTTAGCGACTGCCTTGTTTAGTGATTGTTTGTAGTAACGACAGTGATGAAAAAAATAACTTTACAACAAATCTTTGCATGTATCACCTTTGCAGGACTGTAAAGCAAAGGAAAGCTAAAGTAAGATCATAAGGACAGTCACGGTTTCGCTTAGCAATCGCTTTATTAACAATCAAGTTGCCAATAAAAGAGTGGTTGCTAAACGGAGACTACCTGTATGCCTTCAAGTCAGCCTTGGCTCCTGGTGACTGCCTGAACCACTCCCTGCATTTTTCTTAGCATTATTTTCAAATGTGATTTACCATTGCTCCCTTCTTCCTAGGTCTGAGAGAGAAGGACTGGCCCAATGTCACGAAGCTGGCTTTGTACCTAAGCAGGACTAGAATTCACCATCTCCTGATGTAATAAGAGAAAATATGTCCTCAGGTTCAAACCGACTTCTGAGGTATGTCTATGGAGATTCTCAGTCATCCAGGTCATGGTTGTCCCCAAGGTGCTTTTTTCAAGAAGCAACTGGGCTTTCTGGTTTTTCTTTGAAGACGTTTCAGTTCTTGGATGAGAAGAGAAACGTCTTCAAAGAAAAACCAGAAAGTCCAGTTGCCTCTTGAAAAAGCACCTTTGGCACAACTTCCGAGGTACTTCATTTCTGAGGTAACCAGGCCTGTAGGTGAACAGCAACTGAAAAATTAGATCTCCTTGCTGCCACCCTGTTCCCCTACACACTGGTTTCTCCCTTCCCCACCGTTTCTCTGGGAAACCAGGAGAGGATCGAAGAAAAAACTCTCACCCCTGGCTAAATACAGAAGGGGAAGCCAGACAAAAACTTTGGGCGTGTGTAGCTCAGCCAACCTGAGGCGAGTGATAGAAGGCCACCAGTCAATTCCACAATTGAAACAAAACAAAACAAAACAAAACATAAATAAATAAATAAAATAAACTTTGTAAAAGATATAAATATAAAATAAGTTTCTACAGGCACAATTGACAGTCTGAAAGAACATGAAAAACAACCCTTTAGGGCAATTCTAACTAAAAATTCTAACTCCTCAATTTCTAACCTTGTCTGAGGTAAATGCCCTCTTCACCTTTCAGGATTCCAGCCAAGTCTCTACCAAAGTCTTCCCGCCAAAACCTGACAGAACCCCCTTCTCTATTTTTACTGGCTGTCTTGGGTCACGTGACTCCTTTTTGGGCGCAAAAAGCTGGCTTGTGATGTAAAGGGCTGGCTGCCTCCCTACCTACGCCTCATTTCTACCTGTGGAGCTTCCTGGAGAAAGAAGGTGGAGACACTCTCTCACAAAACAACCCACTTGGGGCCCATTTGATAGGATACAGGTGGTCCTCAACTTACAATGGTTTGTTTAGTGACCGTTCAAAGTTACAATGCCCCTGAAATAAGTGACTTATGATTGTTTTTCACACTTATGACCTTTGCGGCATCCCCACAGTCACGTGATCAAAATTCAAACGCTTGGCAACTGGCATGTATTTATGACAGTTGCAGTATCCCGGGATCATGTGATCACCTTTTGTGACCTTCTGACAAGCAAAGTCAGTGGGGAAGCCAAATTCCCCATTAACTTTGCAGTTGTTAAGTTAGTAAAACAACCGTTTTACTAATTTAACATCAGCAGTGATTCACTTACCAACCGTGGAAGAAATGTCATAACATGGGGCAGACAGAAATTTTGGGCTTAATTGTGGTCATATGTCGAGGACTACCTTTAGTTATACTGACCATATTTTCTTGAAACAGAATAAAGGACAAACCTGAAAGGGGGGTAAATCTGAAAGAGTTCATAAGGATTAAGGGGGAAAATGATTTATGTTTCTAACTTTGCTTTACAAAGGAAAATTCGAGAGCAAAACCAAGAAAATAAATAAATAAATCTAAAGGATGACTATCTGAAACAGAGGACTGTCCTTTATAACAAAGGACATATGATCACTATAACCACAGGATGTTGTTAGCACTATCAGTGTACAGATTTGATGGGATGAATGGCTGACTGGGTTAAACATTTGGGAAACCAGGGCCTCTGTGGGTATCTAGCCCTTTCTTAGGCATATGAGCCAGCTGGGCCCACCTCATAGAGTGGTTGTCGTGGGAAAAAAATAGGAGGCAGGATTACTAAGTGTGCTCACCAGCTTGAGTAGTATATATAGAACAGTGGGATAAAAATCTATTTTAATAATGATTATGTTAATGTTTGACTGAAAGTAATAGCAATAGCAATAGCACTTAGATTTATATACTGCTCCATAGTGCTTTACAGCCCTCTTGGACCGGTTTACAATGTCAGCATATTGCCCCCAACAATCTCTGTCCTCATTTTACTGACCTTGGAAGGATGGAAGGCTGAGTCAACCTTGAGACGGTCAGGATCAAACTCCTGACTATGGGCACAGTTAGCCTGCAATATTAGCAATAGCAATAGCACTTAGATTTATATACCGCTTCATAGTGCTTTACAGCCCTCTCTAAGCGGTTCACAGAGTCAGCATATTGCCCCCAACAATCTGGGTCCTCATTTTACCCACCTCGGAAGGATGGAAGGCTGAGTCAACCTTGAGCCGGTGAGATTTGAACCGCCGAACTGCAGCTAGCAGTCAGCTGAAGTAGCCTGCAGTGCTACACTCTCACCACTGCGCCACCTCGGCTCAATATTGCATTCTAACCACTGCACCACCGTGACTCTTAGTACCATAGCACAGTGGTTCTCAACCTTTCTAATGCCGCGACCCCCCCGTGACACCCCCCCACTGCCGTGACCCCCCCACCACGACCCCCGCCCCATCCCCTCCCCACGTGGGATGAGGTGACAAAGGGGGTGTGGCACCAGGGGTGAAATGCTCCCGGTTCGGGCGTGCCTGCGGGTCGCCGGACAGCCTATAGCGACGCAAGCAGGAGACTTCGCCCACCCGCCCGGATGCAGCCATTTGGGTTCTTTTCCCCTCTGCACATGCGCAAAGCATTCTGCGCATGCGCAGAGGGTAGAAGAACCCAAATGGCGGCGTCCGAGCTACCAGCTGTCCGGCGACCCGCAGGCACGGCCAAACAGGGACCTTTTCACTCCTACAGTGACGGTGGCACCAAAATGGCGGGCTAACGCACGCGGCGACCCCTGTGAAATGGTCGTTCGACCCCCAAAGGGGTCGCGACCCACAGGTTGAGAACCGCTGCCATAGCATATAGCATGCTCCTACCAGGGAGTTGGACTAGAAGACCTGCAAGGTCCCTTCCAACTCTGTTATTCTGTTATACCATTTAGATGTGCTCAAGCATATATGAAACCCAGAGGAAAGGTTGATTAGTCATGCCCATGGAGGAGGAACCATCAAGCCAATTTGCTCTAACCTAGCTTCATGCAAACACAGCCATAAGGGGAAATACTTTGAGGTGCAACTTCCAACAGATCTTAAGACAAGGAAGCTGGTAAAAGAACAAACCACCTTCCCCTTGCTATGATCTCTCAGTCAATTCTGAACATGTGGTTACAGTAAAGCTATGTTTCTTAAAATTGACAAGGAAGAGGAAAAAAGTTTGAAATGTTGCCAGAAAAAGTTTGAAATGCTGACGTGTGGCCACAAAACTGGGAAAATGAATATAGGTAGTCCTTGACTTACGACCACAATTGAGCCCAAAATTTATGTTGCTATGCAAGACAGTTGTTAAATGAGTATTTCCCCATTTTACGAACTTTCTTTTCACGGTTTCTAAGTGAATCACTGCAGTTGTTAAGTTAGTAGCATGGTTGTTAATCTGGCTTCTCCATTGCCTTTGCTTGTCAGAAGGTCACAAAAGGTGATCACATGACCTCAGGATACTGCAACTACTGCATAAATATGACTCAGTTGCCAAGCATCTGAATTTTGTTCATGTGACTATGGGGATGCTGCAATGGTCGTAAGTGTGAAAAACAGTTATAAGTCACTTTTTTCAGTGCTGTTGAACTTTGAACGGTCAATAAATGAACTGTTGTAAGTTGAGGACTACCTATACATGGAGCTCATAGGAAGCTCCTGCTGTAACAGAAGCTAGTTGTGAGTTTGAGTAGTGATTCAACAGGAGAACTACCAGCAGGATCCTTTTGGCTCCAATTCTAGTCTAGAACCACCCCTGCTGCCAACTCTCCAACCATCTCTAACGGATGATGTCCCGTCTCCCTCTCTGGATCTGGTAAGAAAAGTAGAAACTTCTATGTATACAGACAAGAACAGTTTTGCTACATGGTTTGCATTAAAATAATTACCCATATCCTCAATTCCCTGGAAAGCAGGTCCCTAAAGCCATGTCTCCCTTGACTTGAATGCTTTGACTCTTCTCTCCATCTATTTAAGTTGCCTTACCGTCCAAAGATCCTGTTTCCTTTCATTCATTTCAATTAAATACTTGTGTAATTACATTTTAGCTCCCACAATATTTTTCTAGCTTCTCACTGCAAATCCCTACCAATTTGTCCCAGATTTATTCATTTCTCAACTTTATTGCAAATTTCTGGCTACAAAAAGCTCACACTCCAACAACATTCTGTATTTTCTGCTTAAATTAGGATAGTTTGGAGAGAAACAGCATGTGTTGGCATAGGAAAGGACCATTATATTTAAATCCAGAGTTGAAAACAAAGGCAGGTCTGTATTTTCCCTCTGTTCCTCATATTGTGGAGTTCATCTGATGGTCTCATATGGTAGTCTGGATTCACACTGTTCCATCTGAACAAAATTGAGCAAAAATGGAATTGGGTGATTTCCCATGTTGTATGAAGTCATTCATGACATTACCTGCACACATACAATTTCCAAATTGTAGCTCATTATCCATCATTTCCTATCCAACATTCCCAAGTCTTCATAGAGATACGGAGTTAACAATACTGTCACACTTGGCTAGCTGAAAAATCTGCTGAAAATTCTACTGTGATGTCATAGTTCTCCTTTATGTGTCTTGAGTGAAAGCAAGTACCTTTCATTTTAATGCTGTAGAAGAAAGAAGGTGGGGTTTAAATGTTGTACATCACAGTGTAATCTAGTGGAAGATAATTTAAGTTCTATTTACAATGTCAATCAGCGGTTCTAGACCAACCACTCCAGAGTCTTTGCAAGAAACAACCCTGGGATTCTCAGGATCAAAGAGTCCAGAGCAGAAGCCAGTGAGGCTGGGCCATGCAAGTAAAGAGATCTCTTCCCCAGGATATGCTTTGGACCAGATGTCTCAATCTTGGACATCATCAAAAAAAGAAGAGCCCACCAGGAGCAGGTCACATTCTCCACATAAAGAGTGTTCCATTGTCAAGACAAGAGCAATTGTCATAGATACTGGTACAGGGACATGTAAAGCTGGATTTGCAGGTCAGCAGACCCCACAGGTAGTTATTGGGGCATTAGTTGGACAGCCCATAGAAAAATTCATGAAGATTGGAAGTGATATACCAGACACATTCATTGGAGAGCAAGCCCGATTGGAACCTGATATTGATATAATTTTTCCATTAAGGCATGGCATAATCACAGACTGGGAAGCAGCAGAAACATTGTGGTGGCACATTTTCCAGCATGAACTCAAGATTGCACCAGAAGACCATGCACTTTTAATGTCTGATCCTCCTCTTTCACCAACTACAAACAGAGAGAAATTGGTGGAGGTTGTTTTTGAGTCCCTCAATTTCCCCAAAGTATATGTGGCATATCAGTCAGTACTGTCAGTGTATGCTCATGGAAAAATTAGTGGGTTGGTAGTAGATACAGGCCATGCTGTGACACATACTGTGCCAGTCCATCAAGGATACAATTTGCCACATGCCACAGAAAAGATGGACATTGCTGGAGCCAATGTGACATCTTTTTTGATGGATCTCCTCAAAGACATGGGACATTACTTAGATGAAAAAATGCTGGATATGATTGAAGATATCAAACAAAAATGCTGCTATGTTGCACTTGATTTTGAGACTGAGTGGAACTGTCCAGAGGAAGACAATACAGTGCAATACCAATTGCCAGATGGCCAAATAATTACTTTGGGGAAGGAGAGATTCCAGTGCCCTGAGATGTTGTTCAATCCACCACAAATGCCTGGACTTGCTCTTCTAGGCATCCCTGGCATGGCCCAAAAAAGCTTAATGAAAGTTCCTGAACAAATCAGGAAAGAAATGTATAAAAATATAATATTATGCGGAGGGTCGTCACTTTTTGAAGGATTTGAAAAGAGATTTACTCAAGATATCATGACTAATTTGGAGACTAGCACAAAAATCAAAGTCACAGCTGTTCCACTTAGGCACTATTCTGTCTGGACTGGAGGTTCAGTTCTTGCTTCCTTGAAAAACTTCCAATCATGTTGGATCACAAAGGAACAATACCAAGAGTATGGACCATATATTGTGCATAGGAAGTGCTACTGAGTTAGGCCCAGCCAGGTTAACTAAGATTAAAATGGCTAGGAAGTGGCCCATAATAAACCAGTAACTTTGCTTAGATTTGAAATGTGACTTGTATTTATTGGCTTCAGATTTAAATCTGGTCTCAGAATTAATACCTGTTCACTCCAAACTTTCAAGGGACCCAGCCATTATATATATATTTTTCAGAACTGTAGCTCTATACACTTATGAGACATGACTATCCATTTGTTAGGATTGGTTTCGGCATACGCAGTGCCGAAAATTCTAAAAAAAATCCACACACAAAAAAGGCAAAAACAAGATGGCAGCGCATGCGCAGTGCCGGCAACTCGGCTTCTGCGCATGCACAGAAGAAAAAAAAATCCAAAAAAATTCCAAAAAAAATTTTCCCCCCCCCAAAAAAATCCCAAAAAAAGATGGCGGCATCCACGGACTGGCACTGACTGAACCAGCTCCGTGACGGCACCAGCGGGTTGCTACCAGTTCAGGCGAACCGGTCCGAACCGGGAGGAACCCACCTCTGATCTTGATCATCAAAACTAACCAACTCATTCATTGTCTTTAAGATTCCACAGATGTAATTGCAGATGCTGTTGCGACAAACTAATATTGTTATTCCTCAGGAAGCTATTATCTAAATATATATATGACTAAAGATAAATGACTCAGTTCTCCAAATGAGCAAGCGATGTCAGTCAGAAAGCTTGAAGGAGTCCAGAGTCTAGATGAAAATAATATCTTTACAAGAAAAAACTCTTGTGTGACTTTTGCACTTTTCTGGATTTTGAATGCAGTGCACTCCTGTATATAAAATTTATATTTGGAAAAGATGTATATCCTGGGAGAATAGTCTACATATTATGGGGCACCACTTGCAAAATTATGGATTTTAAAGAAAGTTATGTACAAAAAAGAAAACAGATTGGGAAAAGTTGTATTCAATGTGTGTGTTAGGGAAAATTGCAAAAAAAATATATGCAGGTTTGATGTGTGGATAGTTAAAATATGTTAGATAGTGGGTAGAGATGACAGGAGACAGACTTTCAAAGCAGCTCTTTATTTCAGCTCTTGTGTCAGCAACCAGCAAAGAGCAGTCTGACAGCTTGCCCTTTTATAGGGAGCTGTCAGACAGACCAGCCAATAGCGTTTGAGCTTTTTCCCGCTCAAACGCTGGACCTGGTTGGAACCATGTAACACAGTTTAAACAGTTGGAACATAACACCCCTCCCCTCCTGGATGGAGCTGTCCAGCATACGTAATCACGCAGGTAGGCGGGGCGTCTTGGAGCCCTACTAGACCTGCGCAATTCAGTTGGTGGTGAGGCAGCGGCCTGTGCGGACAGGTCTGCTGCCGCTCCGGGGCTCGAGCATGGAAGCTCCTGGAAGGTACTGGGTGTGGCCTC